>JBBPDH010000144.1:9791682-9833656 GCA_037974565.1 Clupeocharax schoutedeni
GTTGTAAGCCCATATGTTATTGTCAGTCAGATCGTCTCATACATTGAGGACTGTAAATCGCTTGTCAGAGGATGTCCTGCCCACTATCCCAGCAGTACACGAAACTCCAGTAGACACAGGAAGCTGTGTGCTTTTCTGCCAGCCCACTGAACGTCTGCTCTTTCACTCTTCCTTCTTTGAGTTTTGTAAGTACATTGAGTGAATCACTCACTGCTGTCACTGTTTCATCAAAAGTGATCAGATGCCCAGATACTTTAATTTCCAGTCACACAACAGTCGTTCATTATACAAAATCCAGTTCCAACTGGCATTTACATTATTTAAGACTGATTTTGTGAAGCTGTATCAACTAAGGACATTTACACAAGCTCTAGGAATGATCACCTGTTGCTGGTTCTGTCCTCTAGTCGAGTCCTCTAGTCATGTGGTAATAGCTGTCCAGTTGCATACAAATGGACCTGTAATTGCCCACATCCTTTACAATAATGTTTGGTCACTTTGCCTTGCCTTTGGGTGTTTTCTTAGTGTGCTTGTATCCAGTGTAATTAAATGTTGTGTTAAACTGGCCACAAAATATTTGCTGAAATGTAGGGTGAAATGTGTAATGATATTATTGGTTATTGGATTGGGACTAAATATTGACAGGCCCTTGTTTCAGTAAACATTTAAAAAGGATTATCACAGGTGTACAAATGCTTGAAGTAATGCAGGGTGTGTGTGCGCACGTGTGTGTTTGCAGGGTGGAGGTGGAACAGCTGTCCCTAGAGAAACAGCACCTGCAGGAGAGTGTGGAGAAGCTTCGAGGTCGCTGTCAAGAAATGGAGGAGCAGTGTGTGCAGCATGGGAGAATGCACCAGCGCATGAAACACAGGTACACACACACAGACAGTGCACACATTTTTTAAAAGCCTCTGCATTTGTACATAATTTAGACTCAGAACGAAAGAGCTTCAGTCCCGAATAAAACAACCTCAGTCCTTATGTATATGGGGAGTTTTAAAAGAAATTAATTGTTCTGTTTAATACCTTATACTACCACTAGTGAGTTATATCTGATTTCTAAACTACCAGTGCAGTGGTTAATTCTTCAATACAGAGGTAAGAATACAGGGGTCTATTATTCTCATTTGATAACAGGTTTTTTGTGCTGTAATTACATTTTTGATAGATATCACCCAACAAAGCACAAGCTGATTTTACCATTAAAACTACCATTTTAAGCAACCAAACATACAGGAGAAATAATTATTCAAGCTCTTTTGGTTGCATTTGGTATTTAACATACAGCCTGTGTATCCAATTAAAATTTACACACAGAATGTCATTTGACTTTTATACTTATAAATATAAGCAAATAAGAGTACAAATTCATATGAACAAAAATAAAAATATATTGATATTTTTATTTTGCAAATATTACCAGTCATGGTGAAGGTGAAGTTCTCAGGGACAGCATTATGGAAGAAGTTGGTAAAATATTCCTGTTGGTAAAATAGTTTTGATCATGTGCAATTGTAAAGTCCAAGGAACTGCCTGCCTCCCACAGGTGCTTTTCACAAGATTTCTTTAGGATTTTAAGAACTGAAGATGCAGATTTACACATTTGTTCATAAAACCAAAAGACAATGAGTGTACATTTAACAGTAACAGTTACTTGTTTCACATTTCAGTCCTCTTTTATTGTTGCTCTGAATAACAAGGCTTTTTTTTTTACTTCTATATAGTAGCCGGTCTTACACACAAATGCATTTTAATACCTTCAGTTTAAAAGAGATGTGAAATAACCACAGGTTGCATGGCACACAGGTCACACAGCACAGAGAATCATCTCTCACTAGCAAAGTGGAAGACAGTGCAGTTCCAAATATGAACATTAGGAATTTTAGATTTCTCCCAAAATAGAACCTCATAGCATGAAAAGCCTTGTTATTGTGAAGTCCAAACCATATTTCCAAAACAGAACAGAATACTATGCGGTAGTGAATATCACTCTGACATCAAATACATCTCTCTGTGCGCTACATTTTTTGCGCTTAGTCATAAAAGTGAGGAACATGAAGTGCTTTTAAAGAGAGTGATATGCCAGTGACGGCAGCAGTGTGAGTGTGATGCAGTGGGTCTGGATGCTGGGGTACACTTGGCCTTGCGATGCAGGGTGGCAGGGGCGTCTGGCACACGGTACGAGTCAGCACGTGGGCGCGAGAAGGAGCGTGGGCGTATCCACGGCAACTCCAGCCTGAGCTGAGCTTCTGCTGGGAGCACAACATCCGTCTGCTTGCAGCATAACCCTACATATTGTTCAACACCCACTGCCTTAACCCAGCATCCAGCAAAGCACGAACGAATGAATAAATACTGAAAAATGAGAGAAAGGGAGAGTGAGAGGGACAGAGAGAGAGAGAGATGGGGGGGACAAGTTGAAAGACATTCACACCTGTTTTACTTAAGTATTCTGACTTACATATAAAGAATTTAGATTCACAGCACTTGCACATCTATAAAGTAAAAATGGCAGTCCTGATGTGTGGTGCTAAACCTCTTTACTTTAATAACAACACACAATAACATATATACATTAGCCATGAATACCAAACCTTGTATCTCTTGTTTTTTTCTCTTTATTTACATATGTATTATTTATTAGTTCTTTTTTTAATCATTTAAATACTGCTGACCATACTTACCAGTGAAAAGAAGTAATGTGAAGGTGTCAAAAAGTTGTCATATCATCAGTTTACTGATGAAAATTATTTTACTTATCTCGAAAACCCAAAGGGTAAAGCCAGTAGTTTATTTAGAAAGAGATTTAAATGATTAAAAAGATATGTCAAATAAAAACATAGAAACTATTTTTAAAAAGCACCTACCTCGAAATAAAATCCTTATTAAAAAATTGGATAAAAAATCAGCCTAGGTGAGGCTGGGGTTATCTCATCTTCAGGATTTTAACCACTTGGTTCATATTAGCATTATGCTTGGACAGATTGCTCGGCAAATTTATGGAAAGTTGTTGCGTGCACTCGTGCTGTGCTTTTCACAGTCAAAACTGAGATAATGCATACTTACAAAAAAAGGATCATTTAAATGCATTGCCTTTAGTTAATACTCTTCTCTTAGATACATATGAGTAAAAAACATGGATAAACTGTGATGTAATCACAAGAATTTAAGGTTTAGTGTTATACTCCTTTATTACTATACTATACTATACATTACTATAACATGCTGCTGTGTATGGTGCTTTTATAGCTTAGATATTTTTGCATATACTGCAATTTTTTATGAATTATTTTCATAGCCATCACTTAAATTATTATTCTGACTTAAATTATTAGAATTTTCTGTTTCTGGTGTTACACAGTGTTACATCTCTATTCTTCTTTCAACTGTAAAACATGTGTCACATAAGTGCACATATATTAGCAAAGAAGAAAACATCGAGGTTTCTCTTTCCAGTCATTCTGTTTCACCTCGAAGACAAGGGACTGATGAGTATTAAACTTCTATATAGTGATGCTTGTATATACACTTAATGGAAAATTACTATATGGTTTGTCAATAAAAGCATCATCATTTAAAAGTCCAAAGTATCAGTCAGGCCAGTAAAAACAAAAAACTAGTTTGCCATGAAGTACAAAACTCCACAGTTTATTCTGCAGTATAAAAAAGTCTTGTGGGCTCGAAGGGAGGATGTAATGGTTATTAATTTTCAATCTTTGAGCAACAAGCGATGCGAAAGATACAGCATTTAGTTTATTGCGAGGCAAATTAAGCTACTTTGATGGTACCCCGAAAGTGACCACCAGAGGGCAGGGTCAATGCTTAGAGTTTCTAGATTTATTTATTTATTTAATTTACACTCTGCCATCTTAAGAGCCTGCATGTCAGTCAGATCAGCAGAGGTTACCAAGAATTGATTTTATTGCCAGTGCCAGAAGCGACTATAGATGCAAAAAGCTTCACCATTCAAATATACTCAAATATGAGAACAGCACAGTACAGACACATTATTGATCCTTTCATGCTTCTTTGCACTGAGAGCTGCATCTGTGTATTATAAAATGGTTATTTAGAAAGACAAAAACCTTAAATGCATCACTGCTGTGGAAAAAAAATTCAAGAAAAACTGTATTAACAGGATCGAACTTGGCTTTTTGTCCCAGGTTAACTGTGCCACGCCACAGCTTTATTGTCATGATTACTGTGATTTAATTAGATTTTCTGTGATTTAAGTAGATACGTTTTCCTTTTTTTTCCTAAATGTTTTGCCTAATCACCTGGCCAATGATAAGTGACTGTTGAAGCATTAACATTTGATGACTGCGTGTTTAATTGACCTTTTTACCAAAAAAGGTATACATAATACTTCTTTAACAAGATGAGTGTTAAACAGCTTAATGTCATCAAATTATATTGTGTGTATGTAATGTGTATAAAATTGTCTATAGTTGTAACTCCTCCACTGTTGCAATTTTAACTTCTCCATTGTTTACTTGGATTTCTTTATTGCTTTGAATGCAAATGAAGGCTTTTCACACTACTTGGTGTGTTTGGATATGTCATTGCAGAGATGCGTAGAAGTCAAACTGCAGGCCGTGTTGAGTGAGAGGTCTGTGCCTCCTGCTTGCTCAGCGCAGTGGGTGTCTCTGCTCTGTAGGGTACTTCTCCCTGCTGCCCGTGGGTTAAGGTGTTCGTGTTAATAAGCTGGTGCAAATGGCTCCGGCATACATGCAAATAGCCGGGGCCCCACCTCAGATATTCTTGAACGGGCACACAATCTGTGCTGCGAAGAGCCGCAACAGCATGGCACGCATGCAACATTTGGAAAATCAGCTTGATTTATTTTTACCATTCGAGAGCCAACGCCAAGCAACACAGGGGTTTTCGGCACACAATGTTTCACTCCTGCATGTTATTTATTTATTTTCCTCGCCGTATTTACGTATTTTTTTGCCCGGAGATTGGGGTGAGATACCATAGAAACCCAGCCAGTGAAATATGAAAGGCTTGGTGTGTCGGCCAATGGTTTATCTTGTGTGTAATAGCAGCGCCTTTATAGAGGACATCAATAACACATATGTGTCTTATTCTATATTTATTTCATAAATGCATTCTGGGCATGAGCTCACTTTATTCTACAATGGTTGGCATTTTCTGGGTAGTAATGGACACTGAAAAGCATTAGCCTGTATATAAATCAAAATTAAAATGACAAAAAAAGAGTAAAAACAACTGCTTTTAATTTTTTATACTTGCAACAACATTTTAGTAATTACTAATTTAGTTTTCAGTGTAGCAGTATTGTGCTCTCTTTAATCTAGGTGAGGAAATGATGTATTGCATCCAAAATTTATCTGACTGCATGACATCAGTAATGATAGATGCTCATCGTGTTTGTAATTACATGACTGTGTAATAATTTTTCCCCATTTGTGCTATTTCGTTTGTCATTTTAAAATTGATGTAAGCATAATTGACACTTCTTTTTGCTCCAGTTACTTAATACTTAATAGAATACTTAATAGCTCCAGTTACTTAATAGAAAATAGAAACTTTATCATTATAAATATTTTTGAATTACAAATCATGAAAGTTTGGTAATTCTTAGTAAGTAATATTGAGAAGTGAGATTAGTTCATTCAAACTCATTCTCAGCTCTCTTAGTTTAGTTGAATAAATGTATGTGTCCTGCAAGTTGTTGATTTTTTTTGTGATTGGACCTACAAATGGCAATGATACCTTATGCATTGAAGCACTGGCTTCATTAAGCATCTTCATCGTTTTTCCACATATGAGCGAGAAAGTTGAGGAAGATGAAAATCATGTCATTTTTGGCAATTCAACCTTTCACATGTCTCACCCACATAGCTTTCAGTCCCTGTGTGCACACGTAGCACAAGCAACCATCTCGCACACACACATACACACAGATCACATCTGCCAGCGTGCTCCTTTACCAATTATCACCCTGTCTCATCAACGTTCCGTATACACACACACGCTAACAGACGCAAACACACTCCTGTCCCTTAAAGGAGTGTGGTAATGTATACGCAGATGTGTGGCTAAATCTACAGGCTTCCGCAAGCCATATGGCAGCATAAAGAAAGATGGTCGTGGCGTCTGGATGCGTGTGTAGTGGAGAGCCGGGATGGGGGGCCATGTGCTGCTATAGCTGGAGCACTGCTGAATAGACTGGGGGAGATGGAGATGGTGTAATGGAACAAATGGGCGGCTGCGTTAGGGCAGGGAACAGGCGCGCCGCTGCCGGGGAGTCGGCAGGGCCCCGGGCGAAAGCTGCTTCATCTGGTTCTCTGCCACCCCCCTAAACCCAACCCCCCCCTAACCCCTTACAGCTAACGTGTGTGCGCAGCTAAGAGAGAGAAAGAGGACACACATGCACACACATGCTGCCTCTCTTACCATTACGCCAGCAGCAAGAAGGCTCAGTAAACTTTTCACTTGCAAATGAAGTTGGCAAGGAGAGGATAAGATGCAGCATGTGTGATACGACTTACACTCGTCAGTGGTTGTTTAGCATCTCCCTGTATGATGAACATGGTCATGTCTGTAGGAGAAAAAGACATTTGACTTCCAAAGGCTTTTGAAGTGGAATTTTTGTCTTTGAGGACCTATGTCTGTCTGTCTGTCTCTCTCTCTCTCTCTCTCTCTCTCTAACCAAGTTTCCATCCAGTGATTTGCAACGTTTTGTTATCGACAAACAGAATATGCGTTAAAAAAATGTGTTTCCATCCAACTGGCTTTTTATCGATAAAATGGTGTGCGTGATGATGTCACCCTCCCTAAAACGCACTGTCGCATAAGTTTTGGTGTATTGCAAAAAAAAAATCTGCCCATGAGCCGTTTCCATTCATATTTTTGTGTTTGTCGCAAATTATCAACCTTTGGTTTCCTTGTGACCCCCTCCGCTAAACTTTGGTTTCCCCCCTCCGCTAAACAAAGAAAAAATGATGGAGAGATCAGTTTTTTTTATTTGCCAGCTTACTGTTATTTCAGTTTCACAAATAATTAGATATGTACAAAATATCCGAAGACAACAGCAGAATGAAGCTTGTTTGATAGCCGTAGAGCAGTGGGCCACCAACCTTTATTTTAAAAATATAATAATCGGTAAAATATAATAATAAATGTAAATCCAATATGTACTCGCAGCATTATTAACAGCATTTTAATACACGTTTTTTTTTTCTGTGGGTTATGTAGTTCGGTGGTCTCTCCCGTACCCATGGGTTTCGCCGCACGGGGTACATTCGTCGAGCTGTAGGGCAGCGATACCACATGATCCACAGTCCGGTACCGATCCAGGGTTTGGGGGCTACTGCCCTAGAGCTCGTCGAAAGTACCCTGTGCGACGAAACCCTCGGGTACGGGAGAGACCACCGAATAAGACCTTCTGGGAGGAGGTGGTGGAGAGACACTTCACAGAAAATCTCTGGCTACAGCATTTTAGAACGACACGGCCAACATTTGGGATGCTGTGGGTTCATCAGTCCTGATGCTGCGCCCATCGCAGGTTGCGACCGACCACCGGTTCCAACCCAAAAGCGGATTGTGTCATGTGACACATCTATTTGCTTTAAAGCCCTTTTTTCCGACAAAAGGTGTTTCCAAAGTAGATTTTGCGACATCTGAAGTATCGATATAGAATTCATGCGCTAAGGTTAAGCGGAAAAATATTATTTCAACATTTATCGATAATTAGCATTTCCATCAGCTTTATCGGTAAAAAATTGAAGGGCTAAAAATGTTTTCGCAAAAACTTCTTGGATAGAAACGTGGTTCCTTGGAGCAATATTATAGAAGAATCACTAAGATCTCTGAAGCACCTATGAATTAATAGATCTTTTAAGAACTATTTTTGTGAATGAGATGTGACTATGAAGAACTGTTCAGTATAAGGTACTATATTCATTAAAGTTAGAACTGCATGTCCAAGCCAAGAACCACTTTAGAGACTTTTTAAGAGTGCATTATTAAAGAGTGTACTATTAAAGAGTGTATATGATGCTCAGACTTATCCGTGAAGTATTAAACCTTACATGTCTGAGTACTCCTGGAGCCTGTTTGCTTTAGCTGCTGTAAGTTCAACTCTACTGAAGACAGCATATAGTCCAGTGTGCCTGTTATGATCAGGCAAAAAATAAGATACCACTGCAAAAATGTTTAGGTTCCTCAGGTTTTTATGCTTTTTCTCATTAAATAAGATTTGATTCAGGTGATCACTAATCAGTACCTCATAAAGCAGAATGAGGTGCTTGTGTAGGAATTTAACAGACACTGGTATGGAATGGTTGTCATACACATAGAGATGCTGATTTAAAAATAAATTGCAGTGGGCTCTTTCTCGAACTTTAATATGTGACATTAAACTGCTGTTGTACATCATGCTGTCAATCAGAGATTTCATTAAGTCAGTTAGCAAATCCAACTTGCCTGCAGATTTATGTGCCTTTAATAAAAGAGAATTTGCCAAAACGGCAGGGACTTCACATTTTACAGTTTCTTGGATGTGGTAGATATTGTGACATACATGTGAACAGGCAATGAATACATGAGCTCTTTTAAAATCTTTATGTGATATGTTTGGCTTTTAGTCCACTATAACCCCTACCCTTTGAGCCTTGTTTACTTTCTTGCCTGTCTCCTGTTTCAGTGCCCTTATTTTGCGCTCAACCATACAAAGTCCTTCTGTGTTCTGGCATATTCATTTAGAGAATGCCTTGCGTTGAGGAGTATCAACCTTCTTGCTATATGACTTGAGTTTTGCAAATAATTTATATGGAGATAGGGGGCAGCAGTGAGATCCGCCATGCTCTCTTCAGCCCCTTGTGGAGCATCTGTCCTGTGCTGCCAGGGGCGCAGCTCTGTGGGCTGCAGGAAGAACGCTGTGGAACGCTGGCTGTCCTACTACTGCTTGTGTGCTCATCGCATCCCAAGGCAAGCTGTAAAATGTTACGCAGCGCATCCACACGCTTCTTGACTAGCACCAGGCCCTTGTTTATGATACCAAAAAGTGCTCACCATGCTCCTTTAAAAGTGCTTTTGTGCAAGCTCTCAGGAAAATAACAGCTGAGCATGGTGAAATGTTTTAACTTGGGTGTGTTATGGGGCAGATGGTATTGAATATGCAGTTACGCACCTACACACAGCGGTCTGTTACAGAGAGCATATTAGTTTATTACTTCAAGAAGTAATAGTTGAACAAAGCCTTGTATGAGCTTGTGCATTGTGACTGTGTCAGTCACAATTCAGGGCACATCTTTTTACAAGGAGATGCCAGAGACAGGACTAGCATGACATTCTTGTCATGAAGATCAGTATACAGTACGCTTAATATGAAAAAAAACAGGGATTTCTGCATATCTGAGTCTTTAAGGTGTGAACAGTTATTCAGAGTGGTTGAATGTGAAGGTGCTGAAACGTGATTCAGAAATGTTGATGGGAACATTTAAAAGTAGACTTTTGTTCTACAACTTATTTTAAAAAAAGAATTAAGAGCATGTTTTTGATTCACCACTGTTTCACCATTATTGATGTGACATAAAACTAAAGAAGTTATGTTTAGGTTCACTGCAAATAAATAAGAGTCAGTAAAACAACTGGACCCAGTAAACTATTTGGACTCTCTCACTGCCATTGTAAATAAAACCTGAATCAGTACATTTCTTTACAATTAACCATTTGATCGACCCACTCTGAATGACTGTGTTTACATCACCAAAGCTTTGGAAGATCAGTGGAGATTGCTTTGCCATTTTGATGTCTCACATAAAGAGATGCATAAGCCAAAGGATAGACATTCACCATTCACTTATACAAGTGACCACTGGCCATGATACCTTCTGAGCTCAGCATCTGAGCTGTTTCTGTTTTTCTCCAGGCCCAAACCTCAGCTCCTATCCACTCTGTTGGAAGCACCAATTTTCATAAACACAGATGGAGCAATACACTCAAGGATATCTTTAGATCTATGTAAATGGCATATTCTGAAGCTATGTGTTGAATTGCAAAATTACAAGGATGTGTCAGCTCATCTATGCATCCACAATTACATTATTTTGTTTATGAAAAAAATCTCCATTTACAGCTAGGCTATACATCATACACGATGCATGCCAAATCCATCTTTTGCCCCCTGCCTTCTATAGCCACCGTCCTGTCTAACAGGTTGGGTGTATAAGCTGTGGAGCCTCCAGTGCTCACCCTAATGCGTGTGTGGCAGTGCCATGCCTGGCCCAGCCGCACTGGGGTGGGCTTAGGGGGATTGGACTGAGCAGCTGCAGCCGGGCAACCCTTGGACAAGCCAAGTTAGCCTGCACACATTCTATAAGAAGTGATCCTGCCTCCACGCCTGCCCTACAGTAGCCCCCACCTCCTCTATCCATCCTGAGGAGTGACCGCATGTATCTTAAGACTCTTTAAAATTTCTGCCTAATTACAATATTACCTGCACAACACAAACACTTATTTTAAAATGACTAATAGATAGAGCTGGACAAAATGAAAATATTTGTCAATATTTTACTAAATTACATTTCAGTATGTTCAGTATGTTGCCAAAATTCCCTTTCAGACAGCACTTCTAAAAAATGGCTGACGATTTGCCAAGTGCTCCATTGCACAATTTACTGCAATCAATTAGTATGCTTTTAAAAGGGCATGTTTTGTCATATTCTTTTAATACATAAACTGTCTTTACCTCCTGGAATTAAACAGACTGTTTTTGTTATTATCCCTTAAGATTGCAACAGTCAAGTATTTTATTCCTGATGGGCTGTCCTGTATTGTGCTTAGATCAAAAATGCAGTCCTGTCTAAAACATTCCAGGAAATACATACAATTTTGTGTCATGTTTTGTTTGGCTTTGTTACAATATATGGACTGTATGTACTAGAGAGTAAATGGTACTCTTTGAAATTAAGCTTAGAATAGATTAACAGTTGCTACAGATTCGGAAAGAGTAGCCTTGCCCCATTCTCAGGTAAAATATTGTTACCTCGATAAAATTCTGACTGAAATAGTAACCTTGCCAAAACAGTGAGTAGAAGAACTGGACTTCTCAATTCATCCAGCTTCTGCCAGTGTAAGAACTGAAGTTGTTAAATCTCAAAAGTGAGGTGTGAACAACATCAGCAGATGCTGTCCCCAGAACAATGTAATGAAATTAAACACAAAAAGAGTTTTTAAGAACTGGAACTGTGTGAAAAGCGATTACTGTCTTCACAAATGTACGTATCATCTTAAACCACCAGGAAAATAGAAATCCAGTAACATTTTACTTTCGCACACAGATCGGAGTAAATAGAAGTAGTGACTACCCACCTTTGTTTATCACTATAATTAGGTCTCTAAGTGAGCTCATGTAGCTGTTTGTGATTTGTTTGTTCCATCTACAAGTCTCTTTGGCCTAAGTGGTACGAGCTGAGATGCATAATGCTGTATGTTTTATTCACTTATGCATGCACGGGGTGTAATTCTGAGCCTTTCCGCTTCTCCCTAATTCACACGGGCAAGGGTAAACAGATGCCTAGCACCACAACATCACCAAACAAAACCACACATCCTGGAGCCATGGCAAAGTCTGCACGGGCCCAGCACGCTCCTGCTTCTCCAGCTCCGACTTCCCTGCACAGAGACAGGCCAGCATAGCTGCAGGCCACACACACACACACACACACACACACACTCACCCTGAGAGTAACAGCACTCAGCATTTTACTATACAAACCAAGCGAGCCTCAGATTCTCCCTTGCCACCTGTAAAAAAAAAACTAAATTTAAAAAAAACCTCATGATCTGGAAAAGTACACTCAGGCTTTGGACTACTACTGCTCTCCAATCTAAAATATGTGTGTGTGTTTGTGCGTGATTTTGAGGTTGACTGTATGAGCAAGTGAAAAGTAATTATGTTTAGTTATATTAGCTCCAATAACTTTCTTTTCAATTTCTTGTTATAAACTCATATCTAGTCCTTGTTGTAGATATGAGTACATAACAAGATTTTGTCTCAGCTTTTTATTTTCCAAAAACGAGAGGTTACCCTCGATCACTTTTTTCCCTGTAACTGCAGCTTACCACCAGTCTATTAACTAGCCCTGACATCACAGATTGGCTCAAACTTGTAACTTAGCTCTCTTTCATGACGTCTCTAGTACATGTGTAGTTATGTATTTTTAGCTCATAACACATATACATGTATATAATAGTAACTTGTTTAAGTGTAAATATTATTCATATTTGTCCTCATTCATCTTATTCATACATTTATTTGTATAAATATTGATTTATATATATTTTTTTCATTTATTTAATATGTGATGATTTTATGTTAATGCACAATTATTATTTGTTTGCCAAATTTGAAAAAAAAAATATATATGGGTGGTTCTATTTCAATCAGTATTATCAACTCTGTAGCCATTTACCTTCACTTTATAGATTTTGAAGTCGTTTAGCACGTATGTGATATAGTCACAAATTTCCAGTAATATTAATGTCTTGAATTTCTTGAAATAACTCGACGCTCATTTTGTATATCTTGAATCACTTATTTGTAATATCGAGCATTTTTTCTTCTTTAGTTTATTCACTTATTGTGGAACATAAGGCCCCTAGCGCTTTGCTGATATTTAGAAGAATCCTGTCTTTCCTGTCTCCACAATTGCTCTACCTCCATACATAACAGACTGTTCTTTTATTGAAATGCTCACCTTGGGTCCAGACATACCTTTAGTGATTTAGTTTTTTTAAAAATATATCTACACTGCAGAGCACACTGCTTTGTGATGAAATTATAAGATCTTTTTTACAACCCTTCCATGTAAATAATGTTCATGCAAAAATGTTTCTGCATCTTCCTGTGCCAGTCAAACCATTCTGTAGATTCTTGCCAGTGACGTGTGGGTTTTGCTTTGCAAATTTGACCAGTCTGTAAGAAGTTTTTCAGAAATTTCAAAGATCTTGGTGATCCAGACTCTTGACTTTTCATTTATACTCTTTACTGCCTGTTTCTTAATAACAGGACCAGGGCATGTTTAGCCTTCTAAACAGCCTCTTGTTGCTTTGTAAGTCAGTGTGAGTCAGTGTTTGTAGTTTCAGATCCTTTTACAGTTGCCTAAGAGAGCCTATGGCTAAGTCATGTAATGTTCTGGAATTGTCTGCTCTTGACGGGATGTTAACGCCAGATTAATCAAACAAATTCTGAGACTATACAAAAAAAACCACAGAATCAACTTACAAGGTGCCCAAAATGTTCCAATGTTTCATTGTATTTTTCAATACATTAAATTCAGAGATAAAGCATGCATTAAAATGTGTATAAATGTGTTGTATTGAAACCTGTACTACAAACATTAACTTTTCACTTAGACAATCAACAGAACATGTGCTTTGACCAGGGGGGCTAATAAATGACACTGAGTGGCATATAAACATTAAACTGCTTGAAAATCAGTGAAATTCCTGAGATAATTCTTTGTATCAGTCTTATTTTTTCTGTTGAACATTGTGATGGGGTGCAGCAGCTCCGTTTCCCCTCAGAGCATGAGGAGAGGGGTTTACAGAGGCTGAAGCTGTGCTGGCTTCAGTTAGCCTGGGAGCCAGCAGATGGTGTCCTTTCACCAGGGTCAGCAGGGAAGCAGAGATAACGGGAAGTGCCTACCCCACAGTTTCCCCCTCAAACTCACTCTCTCTCTTGCTCTCTCACACACACACGAACACCCAGCAGTGGGCAGAGGCAGCAGTGGCCAGGCAGGTCCAGCTCAGCCCAGCCCCACGCGCTAAGCTGTATTAAAAACCTAATTAAGTTGCGTGCCAGTAAATAGGGGGAGGTTATTGGATTTGCTGCCTTAGCTGCTGGATGGCCTTCTAATTTAATCAGACCCCTGTCGCTCGTCCAGTTTCAGACAGAGCGAGAGGAGTTTACCCTCCTTTTTTCACGTCTTTCTTTGGATTTGTGTTCATATGCCTTTTCACCAAGCAGGCAAGGTGTGTGCGTGTGTGTGTGTGTGTGTGTGTGTGTGTGTGTGTGTGTGTGTGTGTGTGTGTGGTATGGCGGGGTTTGACCTGCACGTATGAGGGCTGTACAGCGTTTGATGATGCAAATTAAGGGCAGTGTGATTGTGTAATAGGTTAATGTGCTGGGTATGCCTCCAGAGGTGGAGATGTAAAGGTGCTGCTCCCTGTGTGTGTGTGTGTGTGTGAGAGAGAGAGAGAGGCAGAGAGAGAGGGAGAGGGAATTAGTTGCTGAATTACACAACCTGCTTAAATGTGTTAGTACACTTGACCTCAGGCTCTGCCTTTGGCTGCCATTACAGACTGCATATGTGCAGTAGGAGTTTCACTGTCAGCCTGGCACAGAGTGAACCTGCCAATGAACGCAATGGGAAAATTTACTGAAAACATCAAGCTGAGAGTATTATTTTATATGACTATAGTTAACATGATGAATTACATACTTTTTGTAGTATATTCTGCGAATGATGAGTACTTAAAGAATCCTGACCAACAAACAGAGCATAATTAGTCTAGTTGACAACACTGACTCTTACCAGTTATGATGTATATAATGAAATAGGCCTACTGTGATATTACTTGTGCGATATCACTCACCCCAAATGCCACAGCTAAATAACTAAATTCTCAAAAAAATTTTTTGGTTTACACCGTTTGAAAAAACTGCGTGGTCTTGATATTGTGTCAACACTTCAGGACACTTTAAAGTGAACTGTTCTAAATAACTGAAGAAAGGCTTGGAAATTAATTATGTTACCTTAATGTGCATATTTTATTTCTTTTAAAGCTTTGATAGAAGGTTTGCTCATGACAGCAACATGCTAAGATTTCTCAGAATTTCAGAGTTTCCCTTTAGGTGTCCTTCTGATGCTTTGAGGTCCCAACAGGAGTAGGGTTTCATAAAAGAACTCTGTAGCCCTCTGAATTATACTTCATTTAATGTAGTATAATAGCTATAAGAGGGGTTTTAGGGTTAGTTTTTAATCCCAAACCCTGTTGTTTCCATGCTCTATATTGCTACTGAACTGCTGACTTGCACTCCTGAATGTTTTGTATTTTTGTCTGTATAGCTTTTTTGCCAATTATATTACATATAAGCTAAACACAGCCAAACTGCCATTATAGCAGACAACAAACCCTGTTTGGTCTAATGTAAAATCTGTATTGAAAAAAGAAGTACACATCTTATGTAAAATAAACTGTAGCTCTGAAGTTGTTTTCATACTTCCAAAAAAGACTGTGGAAGTGGTAGCGTTTACGTAAATGGAATTACTAGTTGAGATGCCACCTGTTATTCCAAACAGCACCCGTTTATATTTCCACACAAATGCCCATATACAGTACGATGGTGGCATTGTCTTCTTGGGTCAAGAATTCTTTCTCTTCTATTTCCAAAAACCAGATGGTGTACTTATAAAACCATGGTTGTAGAATTTTTAAATAATTAAATCCTGGCTCTTATCTCAAAACATACATTTTTTTGTATTCATGCCACCTGTCTTCGTCCAAAAATCCAATTTTTATCTTCTTTTTTATTAATTTTAACAGAAGTGAATCCTGTACAGCATATGCAGTTATATATATGTAGGTATGTAGGAACAGTTCAGCAATTCAATATATATATTCAATATATATACATATACATATAAATATATATATATTTTAGAAAGTAAGTTAAAGGAGAATTAACTGAAAGTACACCAAAGCTATGTGACCTGAAAGTAGTGGTGTGCTGAATGACAGTGTGCTGTGGTTTTCGGGCTGTGGGATGGCAGAGCTTTCCTGGCGCCAGGCTCTGGAGGTGGGCCCCAGCAGTGGCGCCAGCCCCCCACACAGTAGGCCTTAGCTTGGGACAAGCTGCCCACCACAGCCCCGCTAACAGCTCTGTCCAGCTCGCAGCAGGGGGCCTGAGAGAGAGAGAGGGAGAGACTAAGAGACTAAGCAGCCTGTTTCAGCTCCAGGAATAAAGCTGGGATATATAAGAGAGAGGAGGATGAAGAAGCGAGAGAAGAATTCCAGTGAAAGGCATATTATTGTCGGACGAGAGGGACCCAAACTTGGAGCAGTCGCCCACCGCAGCCGGCCTAAGCAGCCTGCTCCAGTTCCCACAGGAGTGAGTGAGGGATAAGTGGAAGGGTGGGGGAGCGGGGAGAAAGAGCGAGAGAGAGAGGGAGAACAGGGCTTGCACAGACGGCAGTGGCCCCAGCCAGCAGGAGCAGGGCATCTGTCTTCCCCCTCAGCAACAGCTAGAGGCCTCCCCTCTCCTCCACTCTCTCTGTCTCTCCCTGGCACACTGCTATGGAGGGGGATCTGGGACAGGCTGGGACGTGGGCTCTGAGGGCAGGCCCACTGTGGGACCAAAGAGTAGTAGCTGAAGGAGTCCAAGACTTGTAGCTGAAGGAGTCCACAGATCATTGTCATTTAAAGCAATGCAAGTTTTGCCAAATATTAAATTCACTGTTTTCTCCTACCTTATATATGGTCAACCAGCCGTCATACAAGATGTTTGCTGCCTATAGTTTGTCTTTTTATTCTTTACACAAACACACACATGTGATCAGAATTAGGCTTTACTGGCACTTCATACTGATGAGTTATGTGCACAGTGTTTGGTGTAAAGTACCGTATTCAGCTGCTTTGTGTTTTTGTGGTGAAGTGATACCTGAGTGTGTGTGTGTGTGTGTGTGTGTGTTTGTACAGACTGCAGCAGCTGGACCAGCATTGTCAGTGCAGTGCTCAGCAGGTGCTGGATCTGCTCAGCAGACAGAAGCAGCTCATACAGGAGAGGCAACTCCTCAGTGAAGAAATGCAGAACCTCCGGATTCAGGTCAGACCTCCACTCCAGTGCTAGTGCTTTTATTAAAACTGCAAAAGGTGCTTCAGAACTATAGACTATCAAGAGACCTACCATAAGTTATCTAAGGAGAGACGCATGGGATATTAAATTATTAAATGCATGCTCAAAATGACAAAATAAGATAAATATTCTAAACATAACATGCAATATATGATGATATTGCATGTTATATATGATCTATTTTTTTGGCCACAACACCACCCATCTTTTCAAAGACATAATTTTTACCCATTCGGTTTTCAATTAATTCACAATAGAATAATTATTTGCTTTTTTATTAAGTCATAATTATTCTACATCAAATAATAAGATAAAATCCAGTACGTTACATGATATATAGAAAATTATCCATACCTTTTTGAAAAGCATAGCCTAAATATTCCAATGCAGACTGCACAGGCTTTGGTAGCAGCGTTGTACGTTTAGTTAAAACAATGTAATTTTTTCACCAAAAAGGCACGTATCGAGGATATGAAAAAATAGACCGTTTTAACATATTTATTTGTAATATTTGATGCACACAGTGCATCGTGACCATTTCTTTTTTTTTTTTACATCGTGACCATTTCTGATAGAACTGTAAAACTGGTGGAATATCTCTCAGCAGCTCATTCAGTATCACAATGGACATGTGGGAGTTTTTCTGAGAAACCCATGTTCAAATCTACAATAACAGTTTAGCGGCAGTTGGTGCGCATAGAGAAACTGATAACCTGCCCACAGGCCTGTTGTAGGAATTCTCCATAGTGCTGAATGTTCTATGGTAGTCTGGAGTTGAGCAGTATCACAATAAAATTCTATCACAGTCTGTTGATATCTGATGATGTTTAAGTTTGCAGTAATACGGGAATCCAACTTTCCTGAGTGCTGCTTCTCTGAATTGCTGCTTGTTTTGACTGGACTGTAAACATTAACAGGAAACACATTTGTTGAAAGAAAAATCTTTATATGCCTTGTTCCAAACCACCTGAAGAAAAAACAGAATGATGAAATCATCGTTATTCATCAGTACCACTAAAATTAAAAGTTTTGGTGTTGATGTGACAATACTACTGCTGTGGACAATGTCACCCAGCACTGTGGCTTTATTACTAAATCGCTTACTTCTTGGGTTCCTTTCAGTGCTATAGTTTGGAAAAGCGCTGGATTTTTACCAGGCTTTGAGCAGTTTGAAAATGACGGAAGTCGATGCAAGTTTCGATCACAAATGGTGGTTGTTTAAATCCAACTGTGCTAATAGCAGCTTTAAACTACTTCCATGTCAGCTTAAATGGGGAGAGAGAGAATGAGAGTGAGGGTGAGAGAGAGAGAGAGAGAGAGCGAGCGAGCGAGCGAGAGAGAGAGAGCACAAGCAGCACAGCAGCTGGTAGCCATGGCTGCACATCACGCAAGACTAGGCGCCCACAGATGCTCATCCAGATTGCTGCTAGAGGCGCGTCAGCAACAGACAGTGACTAGCCGCACGCTGACATCCGTAGGAGATTATGGCAAACGGAGCGCCTCTCCACAAAGCGCCTGCACTCACGGCACCGTTAATACTGCCATGCTGTTGTTTTGTTAGGAGACGAGAGGAGGAGAGAACAGGCGTCTCCAACTCTCCATCCAAGCTTTCCTATAAGAACATCCACATGCTCAGTGGAACGAGTCCTTGGAAGAGTTCAAACTGCTTATGCGAAGAACAGAAAGAGACGCTTTGTGTCGTGTTTCGTGTGGTTTAGGAGTAGGGAGGAGGATCAATGTTCATAAAACTGCAGAATAAAGATTGGCTTTGGTTGCTTTTAGACTTTAGGTATCTATGTGATTTAAGTGGTACTGCAGTGGTCCTGAACCTAATCTTAGTCCACAGACAGCCATCTTCCTGTACAATCTGGGAAAGAGCAGCAAACCTGGAATCGGATCACTTGGTATGGAGTGTTTTGGCACCTGCAGAAAGAGGTTTGAGTTAAAGTAAAAATAAAGAGCTGAAATAAAATAAATCAATGAAACATTGTGAGACATATCATAAAAGGTACCATGTTTTTGCCACAGAGTCCCATTCTCTTACAAATGCAATAGATTTGGTTGTTGGATTCTTTTAATTTGGCAAATTAAGGTACATTTGTGGGATTTGGGAAAGAAAAGCATGTTCTGAAATAGTCCCTGTTTAAGTTGAGAGAAGTTTGTGGGCTTAGCAATGAATGCACAGTCCCTTTGCTGTGCAACGGTTCATTCTGTCACACTGTCATAACTAAACTGTTTGCATTTCCTCCGTCTCTTCAGTTACCAGCCGAGAGGAGAGATGATTTTCCAACAGTGTGAGGGCGGATCTCCCACTCACACTCTCACGATGAATGTAACCGTCTTTGGAGTTCCTCTGATCACCGCCGGTCTTCCATCGCTGCCCGATTGGTCTGATAAACTGCTAAATTTTGCTACGAGTATGAGGTGGGGAGATAAGTGAGGTTAGTGCGAGTTTGTGCGTGTGATGGCCGCAGGGGTCCGAGTGACATCACAGTTCATGCTGGGAGCACAGCAGCGATTCTGGCTCTTTGTCACCGACACTGTCACACACACCACACCTTCTGCACTCTCTGGATGTTACACAGGGATTTTGTAAATGACTTCTAAGACCACCCTTTACTGTTTCTTTTTGATGGTGCTGTTTTATACTTTTTTTAAATAGAGGTTTGTATTTTCATGATTTGTAAGCATGATTTGCTGTTTTCTAGCTGTTAATAAATTATTCCTAAACTACAGTACAAGTTCTGTACTAAATTTATCTGGGAACACTGGAATCCAGTAATCAGGAAGAAAATGAGCAAAACAAAAGCACCCAAAAAGCGCAGATTGACGTAGTGCTTTATTTAAGCAGTCTGTAAGAAGGAAAATAATGTGCATCCCTATCATATACATTTACATGTAAAAATACTAAGGATGTTCAGTGTACAAAAACAATTTCTTGCAGATCAGCATTTTCACATCCCTGTGGGCCATAGATTCAAGGAAATAAACGTTCTCTTTTAGTCATTAAACATGACAAACCAGTAATACAGTCCGCTCCTGTTTAGGGTCCAGTCCCTTATGCATAAAATTCTTAACCACATGACTAGATCTTAACATGGATCTAATGGCAGAGCTAGCAAGGTCAAGAAGTGTCACAAACTCTAAAGCTACATGGACATAAAATTAATTACAAGTTACCGATATTTTTTTTTCCTTTTTTTGTTCTTTTTTTCAGGTTTTGTCTTTGTTTTTAAATAAATACTTTACAATTCATGCTTGTTCATAATACACTACCAGGAGAAAGTCTGTTGGTGACAGTACAAACAGTAGCAGCAAAGAGTACTTTGAGGTGTAAAATATTCATTGTAGACCCTGCAGTAAGTAAGAATGGAACCCATGTGTTTGGATGGCCAGGTGTGTGTATGTGTGGTTCCTTCCTCACACTATTTCACCCCTCCTCCTTCCTCAAACAGAGAGAGGGAGGAGCGCAATCATTCGTTTCGGGGCCAGCGGCACAAGAATGAAGCAACAGACTTGCGCTGTAACCTGTATACTGTGTTTTCTTGTTTGAGCAGTATTTTGCTAACTGTCAAAGTCAAATGTTTTTGACAGATGCCGTTGAGGCGGGGTCATCCGCCTGGTCGACTCTAAAAAGCGCTCAAAAGGAGGGAAGAGGGGAGGAAGAGGGTCTTTCTGAATGTCACCAAACCTAAGCTTTTTTTTCTTTTCTTTTGTTGTATGTGTCTCCTGGCAGCGTCTCACCACATTCACACCATTACACTTTACAAAGCAAAAATTACATTATTACAAAAAAAAGAAATGTAGCGTGGGCAGGGAATGTGTGCTTTCAAGTACTTTTTTTTCCTTTTTAAAGCAGGGACCTCATTTCATATCTGAACCATAGAAAAAGGGCAATGGGCATGAAAGTGCAGCGATACATAATTCAAAGTTTTGCATTTATGGAATTTTTAAAAAGTGTATGTTGGTTTTTTTTTTGTTTGTTTGTTTTTTTTGGGGGGCCCGGAGTGCCAAAGGCCCTTTATCAGCTGAAATAAGAGTGCGCTGTATTATCAGTTATGTCCTTTGCATGCAAGATACTGACACACAGCATCACCCCTCTCTCTGCTTCTGATTCCTTCCACCATCAGACTCCACATAAGTGCATATTCATATGGAGGAACGGTGTCACAGTAAGTTTCAATCCCAAAGAGGCAATGCAAATACAAAGCCACTTTATAACATAAATAATCCAAATCGGCAGCAGAAAACAGCTGCATTTTACAAAAAAGAAGAAAAAAAAAGGAAACCTAAACCTTTGTCACAATTGATCATTTGGACCTTGAAACACAGGGAACATAATAATACTTTGATATTATCAAAAGAAGGAATAAACAAGAATGGTGAGCAACATAAGTGACTGAAAAAAAAAAAGAAAAAATGCTGAATAATGAACAGCATGAATCCTACCTCATTTACCTCACTTTTTTCCTCCATCAATAAAAATAAAAGCCATCAGTCTAAAGAAAGTGAGAATGTATGGAAGACAGAAGCTTTGTGATTGCAGTACCACATTCCTATCAGCTACTCGTCAGCGCGAGTTCAGCATCACAAAAAAATGAGCTGGCGGCTCTCGCGTTCACAGTCAGTGCAGTACATTTTTGCTGACTCATATCGAAGCATTCACTCTTATCTGACATTTGTTCACAAACCATCAAAGCGACGCACTGCATTTTTCTGAACACATCTTGCTACCATTCATCCGAGCTATAACAGTCCTGCTGCTAGAATCCACATGCACACATACGGTACACCCCGCATCAACGTCTACACTACAGAAAAACTACACAGCAACTTACGCTTCCTCTCCTAATGAACACGACACCATCGCAGACCATTCACGTCACCACACCACTACACTGACAGAGGATCCACTCACGTCCCCTCATAAAGCCATAATATCCCCTCCCCTGTCCCTAAAACAAAATGAAATATATATTGAAGGCCATTCTAGCTTCAAATATATGACATTTGTTTTGGATGGGGGCCAAAATCATTGCCCGTTTTGGGGGGATAGGGCTAAACTGAGCAAAAGTTGAACTTAAAAAGTATTTGTGCTGACATCCTGTGTATAAAGACCCCACCGGACATCCCACAGACCCAGTGGAAGATCTGGTATACAACCCACTCAGCACAATCTTTGGAAGCCAACATGACTACAATAAGCTGGACCAGATGTTCAAGAGCCTTCTCCATAGTTAAAAGAGGGCTAGGTTTTATTGCCAGTCACTGTTAAAGCAGTAGAGCAGCATTTTCATCCTAATCTCTATCTGCCACATGCGTCAATCACCACAGACAACATAAAAAAAGAGCAACTGTCAACTGAAAATACACTTACCGAAGCTGATGGGCAGTCTGTTCCGAGTCAACAGTTTTTCTATTGTTTTAATATAAACATGATTGTTTTTGAATGATTGTCTATGGTAATCAGCTTTGCAACAGAAGCAGAAGATTAGACTGAAACCCAATGGAGTATTTTTCTAAGGATGAAGGAATCTACCGTGCATTTAAAAGAAAAAAGAAATCGAGACACAAAACACCACTGCCCAGCACAGCTCACTATGAACCCTAATGTCGACAGAATGGGCTGGTGTCTCAGACCAATTAAGCCAAAACATGGAATTGAATATTATAATGCTGAAATACCACTGATCCTTATCCACAAATCTGGCTCTGGGTCATTTTTAGATACTCTCAGTGATCGCTGGTTTATGCACTTCAGAAGTGTATGTGCAACTGTAATCCCACACAGTCAAGTCCCAATGATATGTAGTCACTATATCAGGAGCTCATCATGTCAGCACTTTACTCTGGGCATTATCCCACCAGAGCACTGACTGGTCATTTTACTGGTCTGCCTGATTGAAAGAACGAGCCTTCTTCTTTAATCCCACAATGGAATGGATTAGGTAGATCAGACTGGACCACAGGAAATCCAAAAGGACTTGTGCCTGAAGTCAGCTGCTGTGAGACTGAACATACTTAAACAAGCAAGCATAGCTCATGTTGGGAGAGGATTTTATCAAAAATCCAACGAAGCGTCGCAAGTTCAACAGGTCCTAGTAGGATTCCACATCCAGCTCTTCACCTTAAGTAATACTGCCAAACTCGCTTAAAGTAAACTGCCCATTAGAGGAAGCAACAGAAAAGGCCAGAATGAGCATTGTCTTGGCCAGCCGTGGGAAATTGCCAGAAGAAAACACATTGTTAAGTCTCACTAGACAGAGCTGCTCAGTGCCATGCTCTTGTATTTACATACGCTAGTGAAAGCCACACTTACCCCACTGCCAGAGCGTAGCAGTGGCTTTTCGTTTGCTGCTGAGAGGACCAGGTTGTGCAGCCCTTTATATGTTAAAACAGCTCACTATGCAGTAAAGGACGATGGAAAATACAAAGGAGCAACAGTGCTACAATGGTGTGAACAGGACCCTTGCAAGTCGTTTTCACTTGTTTACAAAAAAACAACCAAAAACAAAAATAAAGCGAAGGCCTTTGCATCACCCAATTTACATTCTTAAGCCATTTGTAGGTGCATATTTGTCCAATAAGGAACACCTGGACAACACTCTTTACAACAAGGACAAACAACAGAAAATAAATTAATACAACACCATTATTTAAGTATATTCCCTATAAACTTTAAGTATATTCCACTTCATTAGCTAATGCTGGCTTGACTGAGCCCCAGTGGTTGAATTATAGACTAGTCAGAGGAAAATGATCCTCTGCACTTCAGTCAGAATCTATGCTTGGCTGAACATAATTGGTAGAAACAGTTGCTGATTCTAAATCTGAATTCGGGAATGCTCTTATTACTTAGCCATTACCTGTGGAGCAATTTAGCTTAAGAGTTCCCAGTGTCACTGGTAAAACTCTCCAGGTGAATAATCAATAATATTTTCACCATCAAATGGAATGACAGAAGATACATCTCAGGGAATGACCTGCAGTTTGTAATGCCTTCCATAAAAAAGCAAATGGAGGAAAGTAATGAAGACCGTATGTGACAAATCGGATTCAGTTATCTTGTGTGAATTTCTAAGCGTACCTAAAGCAGAGTTGATCCTTTATGCCTATCGAGAGATTTAATGCGGCGTGGCTCAGGTTCACAGGACGATTTCAGACTGGAAAGCTCCACCAATGCCACAGCGAAACACTACAAAATCTGCAAGCAGACTGGTGTCTAAGTGTCGGTGACAAAGAGGGCAAACTAAAGGAAAAACGAAATCAAGCGCTTAGAAAATGAGAGAGCCACAGCACTGCTTAAGTTGTAACAGCTTCAGTGGCCTCCCCCAAGGGAGCAGGGAGCTGGAATAAAGCTAATCCTGTTAGTGAGTTGAACACAGACATGAGCTGTGTAGCCTGAGTGCAATCTTCCTGGCAGTTTAGGAGACAACAGTAGAGCAGGGACATTCTGTTAGACTTTATATCAGATGCAAATATATAGCCAGTTAAATATTAATGCTAATGAGAAATCTCAATCCACGCTCATTTTATGATCTGAAATGGAAAGGTGTGATGCAGCTTCAGTGCTTTTTCGCTCCCAATAAAGGAGGCATTTCAACATATTGATGCAAAAAAACAAAACAAAAACCAAAAAAAATAAAAAATAACAACAACCAAACAAACACAAAAGAAATCGAAAAGTAAACAAACAGCACAGTTCTTCCTCGAGACAGTCAACCCAAAGGGCTGAAGCTGCCCAGGACATTATTTAAGCAGGCCGACCTCGGGCCAGCCCGACGTGCAAAAGTTCCCATTACCCTAACACTCAACAGTGTCCCTGGCACCCTCGGCCCGGCTAGACAGCAATGAAGGAATCCCCGTGGAGGAGGGGAGCTTTGTAGAAGCTGAAGACGTAGTCCGTTCCAGTGGTAAAGCGTGATGAGGATGAGGCAGTGCTGGCTGTGAGGGGCTTCACTCTCTCCCGCTAGCCGAGTAAGAAAACTGAGGGAAGTGCGGTCGCCGCTCGTTATCCATACAGTCCATTCCATCTTCATCAACTGCATAGGAGAGACACATAGAGCGGCGCTGGATGACATTTATAAAACAGACTTCGTATACGACCATATGTTCCGTGTTTCAATAATCTGATCAAATCAAGACGAGAACTTTAGCATTTCATATCAACAGACATAAATAAAATCAAGTCCCAATTAAAGTGGCAGACACAAACAAAAACCCAAACAGAAACATGTGGACATGTAACGTATCCTAGGTCAAGAATTTGATCATGTTAAGTGGTGAATAAAATCTCTTAAGTAACTTTCATTTCAAGAGTTTAAAGATTAGAAGTGAGGAAAGTGTGTATGATCAGTGATGTTGTAACATGCTGGTGTATAATGTAACTGCAGGAGTATAGCACCACCCACATGCCATCACATGGCCATATAGCTGCAATCCTGTGAATAACTAACACCCACATTAATCGGCGCTTCAAGCCCCAAATCAGCCACACCAGTGAGTTCATCTGAACTTTTTCATTCTAGTGTGAAAATACAACTTCAATCCTGATGGCCTGCACTTGTCAACAAAGAAAGAGAAAATATGTCAGGGTACGTTAGAGAGAGAGTGTGTGTGTGTGTGTGTGTGTGTGTGTGTGTGAGAACGAAGGATGATAATGTCAAAGAAGCACTCACATTTTTCAGGTGGGGTTATTGTAATTGTCTGAGCCGTGAACTCCTCGTCAAAATATCTGGTATCCGTCTCTGACGACACCTGAGGCTTGAAGGGAGGTATCAGCTGAGGAAGGAAGCGCGAGAACAGGAGAGTGATGAAAAACAGAGAACACCTGTTTTGTGCAGGTGTGACTCTGCATGTAGTATGGTAAGCTGGAGGGCCCAATCTTACACCTTCGACTTTTACACAGCACCTGCTCTGCCAGTCATTGTGTTTTTTGTGCCTTTGGGAATTAGTTTTCTCTTTTTTTTGGCCAGGGAGGGGGGTTAACACAGACGAACACAGTATTAACACAGATACTTAAAATGAAAGTTACTTAAATTAAACTTTGTGATGGACAAATATTGTAACTCCACTTTTTTCCATTTGAAAACAGCAGCTTTCTTCCATTGTTTGAACATTATTAAATGGTCAAAACCAAAGTTCACTTTACCTTTTTATCATAAACATCTTGCCAGTCGACTGCAACAAAGAAACTGTGGCGCATTATTTCTTTAGCATCATCTGGACCTCCGCCAAGTCTGTTATAAGAAAAAGAAAAAACAGACTTTAAGAACAGTCATTTCTTTAAAAAAAAAAGCATAAACTGACAAACCACTTCAATAGGTACACTTAAAGCCCTTTTTAAATCTGTGGTTCATTTTGAAACATGTTTAGCACAGCAGGGACACGGACATGGTCGTGGCATGTCACTGTGTGTCAGTTGTGTGTGTTCTGCAGGGTATGTCACACAAGGCAGAGCTGCTGGAGTCTTAAAACACCTCAGTGTCACTGCTGGGCTGAGAATAGACCACCAGCTCAAATGATCCAGCCAGCAGTATTCATGTAGAGGATAACTAACACAAACTGTGCAACATCAGATCATCAATACCTTTACATCTGCAGGGTGGACCAACAGGTTAGACATGTCTAATTGGGTGGACAGTAAGAGGACACAGTGTTTTAAAACTTCAGGTGCACTGCCATGTGTGATAGCATGTGTGAGCACACACACACGCACTCACAAACACACAAACATGCCACTACATGTGAGTGCCACTGCTGTGCTGAGAATTATCCACTCCCAAATTACACCTGCTCTGTAGTGGTCCTGTGGGGGTCCTGTAGGGGTCCTGACCATTGATGAACAGCTAACAAATGAAGCAATGAAAAATATGGACCACAGTCTGTAATTCTAAATTATAAAGTGCATCTATATGGTTAGTGAAGCTGATCATTTGGACAATAAGTGCTGATACAAGACATGTATTAAATGAAATGGCTTATTATTGTGTATACAATAGGTGTGAAGCTCTTTCTGTGTCTCTTCGTTTGAACTTCTAAATTCTTTTGTCCCATTAATAATAGGTCAAGCATTTTTGCTCTGTGTGTTAAGGTTGGCTGAGCGAGTACCTCTTGTTGGGGTCTTTGATGAGCAGGCCCGACAGCAGAGACTTTGCATCTGCTGAGAGCGTTCTGGGGAATTTAATGTCCTCCATGAGGATGAGCTCAAACAGCTTCTCATGATCCTGATTATAGAAGGGCAACCTGCCACACATCATCTCATACATCACCACTCCCAGACCCCACCAGTCCACGGCTCGACCATAATCATTATCTTCCAGCACCTGATGAGACACACACACACACACACACACACATACACTTTATCTTACAATCTCCCACATTAAATATACACCAACAAGGTGGATCTACAAAGATTGTATCTCATTTGTTACTATCTACAGCCTTTTCCTCTTGCCTCTCATCTAAGGTTATTTAGGCATAGAAAACCCCAACAGCACTGTACCAGCAGCACAAACTACCTTGTGTACCCAAAAATGTATGATTAACAGCTGTCCTGTGGTCATAAACTGACCATTGGGGTAGATGGCCCCTGACAAACCATCCACTAACAGATGGACTACAGTCTGTAATAAGGTGTTCTTAGAGAGGTGTCTCGCCAGCACAAGACACCAACTTCAACACATTTTGGCTTAGGTCTCCAATGCAACTGTATTGGAGGAATGAAATGCCAGTCCTTCAAAAGAGACTTTCCAGCATATCTGAAAGCAGATGTCACTTGTTTACATAGAAGTAACATTATACCACAGAGAGAGGAAGGTATAAGTTTCTAATAAAATGGAGTTCAGTTCACACACTGTAGGAAAGAAAATCTCTCACAGCAAGATGCAAAGTGATTAAAAAAATATTACATATCACACTGAAAACCTGCATTCTGACAAGGCCCATCATTTGGTTATCAGAGCAAATCTGATCCACCACACATTCACAGCTGAGTGATTATTGTTAATGACTGTACAGTGGTAGAAGCTGACGGTAAAGGTGGCAACACTTCACATAGCCGCGCTAAACTCAGCAAGCCTCTGAGCGAGGCCAACAGCCCTGCCATGATAAAAGCTGCTGAAGTGTCCACTGCGTACGTGGCTCAGGTCAGCGGTCATTCTGTCCCAACATGCTGTTCATCTGGAACACGGATGCAGGAGCCCAAAACCCCACACCGCTGGATCAAAGCTGCACTCAAGAAGCACAAGAAGTTGGGGGTTGGGGTGGCAGAGGCAGGTGTAGGACAGAGAGGCTGTTCTTCAGAGGGAGCTTTCTGATTAATATGTTTGACTAATGACAAGACTGGCTGGCTGCAAGCCAGTTAAGCATATGCTGTGAGTCGAGTGATAATGATGTCTCTTCTCTGATCTTTAAGAGCAGGTAGACCCGCGCAAGTCAACATCGGCCTCCGTCTCTAGGCTGATTACGGGAGTAGGACGTGCTAGTGTGCTCTGGCAGTCAATGTGGAGCCACAGCCTTCTGGGCAACATCTGACAAAACAGCTCAACAGTCCAGCTATAATTATGCACAAAACTGCATTCAAATCAACAAATCTTTTAAGTGTTGCCACAAAGTGGCAAAATATATTCTCAGTAATGTAAAGATACACATATTTTTAGCGGATGCATGTACAGCTAAAGGAAATAATAAAAATAATAAAATGTGCCAGAACATTTGCACAAAAATTGGTCAGAGGCATGAAAACTTTTATGATTGTACATACATAGAATAATGTCATGATTTATCACTTTTGTATGAATTAAAAATGACAGCAGTGCATGACCACTACTGCTAAATTCATCTATGGCAAATACTTTGGCCATTAAATATTAAAATAATATTGCTTTTACTGAAAAAAAACTCTTTCTGAGATGTAACACAATGATCAGTGGCATAATGACGATTAACCAAAATATTTTTTCAGTTCTCTCCTCATGTTCTGAACCCAGAGCCTGTCTGGCTGATAGACTTCTTTCTATCAGTGCATATCACTAAGGTAATGTCTGAGATTCAGATTAACATAATTTAACAAAACAGTGGTTATGATAGCTGACACTAATGGTTGTTAAATGTAACTGACAAAACTGTCTGTCATGTTTTCCTCAACTTTTGAACAAAGAAGTGTTACAATACTATATTACTTAAGAAGTGCTGCTTTTATAATTACGTCATTAAAGGTACCTCATATTTAGGCTGGAATTCTTAAAATGAGAGATGGTTAGTTTGCAAATTTTCAAAAAATTTAATGGCTTTCTCATGGTACCCAAATGAACTGCCTCTTGATTTACGCAGTCCTCTCCCACCAATACTGTCCAGCGTATTTTGTGGATGGTGTTTTTAGGTGTTACAATAGCCTTGTAAAATGTTACCACTTTAAAAGGCATGTGTTTGAGCACAAGGGCTACAATCACACATGTGTGGGAGCCTCAGTTTAGGTTATAGATAGGTTCGAATGAGGTAAATGCTTTCATTTTGAAAGCCTTAATAATTAAATTATATAATAACAATTAAATCCATAACAACAAGCAATAAACAGCATGTTTTCTCATCCAGGACACTCTTGTAAATCACTCAGAGTGTCCCCTAAACATTTAAATGTGAATTTAGCTGTTCTGGCTACGTAAAAATAAAGCATCCCCTGTGCTGCTCTAATCGATTATTGAACTTTCAAAATGGGAAAGGTACACAAATAAGTTAGCGTTACTGACCCAGAAATTTCTGAGCATCCTTATTTAAATGTATAGGTCAATGAAGAACAAGAAGACTGCTGTGTGTATGTGTACATGTGCACAAGTGTGTGTGTGCGCGCAAGTGTGCGTATGCGTGCAGGGAGGGACTGGGCTGTTTGTCCCGGGAGCGTGTGTGAGCAGCTCGGCTGCAGGCAGGGATGCGATTAATACACACAGAGCCAGTTGGGGTCCCCCCTGTTCCAGAGCCGCAGGCGGGGAGGAGGTGGAACAGGCCCCCGCTCGGACAGCCATGTGGCACGGCTGCTGCGCCCAGGACCGGGCCCTTGGCAAGGCCGGCTGCAGAGGGAGCGGACAGAGAGCCTGCGGCTCCACCAGCACAGCTCCCCAGCAGGGCAGTGGAACACACAGCCTCCATCAGCTTATCCCATCTTGGCCGGGCAACGATCTCTTTCACTCACACACACACACACACACACAAGCACACAGACGTACACACAAGATATACGAAGCAACACAACACCACCCGAACGCATGATCATATACATCATATTTTCACTGTTTACTATTATGGATGGGCAATATGGAAAAAACATGATGAAAATTCTAATAAATCATTTAAGTAAATAATCTAATGCATGATTTAGATTATGAGTTTAAGCTTTTCTGAAGTTTGGGAACAATTTGCCAATTGCAACCACTTGGGACACATAGACACAAAGTTTATGAAAAACTAATATAACTAAATACCAAACAGCTGCTAAACTTTATTTTTAAGATTGAACGGGAAGGAGCAAAAAAATGGTTAAAAAATGGTAATAAAATAAAGCAATGGCAAAATCAGCTGATATCAGTCAGTTTTAATGTTCTTGCAGTTAAACCGGTTGTTGGTCTTAATCATGCTGGCAGTTGTTCTAGAAGTACTGAGGACACCACTGATATACTTAGAAAAGAAAATCATCTTGTGATTTTCTGAGGTAAATGATCTCATCGTCTGCTCCTACTGGCTATGACCCTTTTCACTGCTTTAGCAATATCTGACATGATAACATGAAAACATTTTTCTTCTGCATGTACACCTTTAAGTACATTTTACACTGTATGAACACAAATTCTACATGCATGCACATGTACATTAAGAGTATTTACACTTTAGGATGATTTATGGTCATTTCAACTTGTAATTTCAATGTGAAAAACTATTTTGTCATTGGTATTACATGCCTCAAGTAATGGTTTAAGCTGATCATTCATCCCTTCTTATTAAAAGATATATTTTAAAAAACAAACATGCAGATTCAATAGCCTTTTATAAAGGACAATAAAAGCCAGTGTAATTCTTTCACATTCATTTACACACTTGAAAAGACTTAGTGGAGGCCAAAATGTTTTACTTAGAAAACTATTCCATTTTCACTTTTGTAACCCTAAAAGCAAAATAAATCTTGTTCTACTCATCCTCCACTTTCTCTCCCTCTCTCTTTAATCCCTCACTACTTTGCATCTCTGGAACTTGGCTCGCTGGCTCAGGCTGTGCTCTGTTATTTTTACACCAGTACGGCAGTATAGATTTCCAGGTTTCCCAGCCACCTTCTTCCAACCTCCCCCATCTGCCACCATCTGCCTCTGTTTAGCGTCTACTTTTTTGTGCAATCACATACTCTTGTGAAAAATAACCAACACTCAAATCATCTCCTGGCACAGCGGCCAGGCTGAGCAAAACAAAATGCCGCGCCAAATTGTCTTCTGTACTTTTTCAAGTGGAATCTCTACCCCCCCCCCCCCAAAAAAATCTACCTCTCCCACTGCCGCCCCCTGCCCATTCTCTCTTTCGTCTCCATAAATATGGATTTAGATACTGCATTCTAGGCAACCTGTGTGTGGCTGGATGAGGAGAAAGACCTGAGAGTTCAAACTATTGTCCCAGAGATGCGACAGAAATGCAGCAGATCAGTACGATTCCCTGTGGCAACACTAAACTAAGCACTGTGCATTCCTCTCATTAGTTCAAAGATAAACTTGCAAGCAATAGTGTGTGCAATCCTTAAAGCACATATTTCAATAACATCAACAGCTTTCAATTCAAAATGAATATTTCATCATAATTCAGCTGGCACAACATGGAATTCTGAATCACTGGGGAACACTGAACAATGATGTCCAGAGCAAGTTACGTGAGCTGCTTTGTATTGTGTTTGATGTGGTGTCTACCCATATACCCATTTATGTGTGTGTGTACGTGCGTGCGTGTGTGTGTGTGTGTGTGTGTGTGTGTGTGTGTTTGAGCAGCCTCCTGAGGTGTGAGTGGACAGTCCTGGACTGCATACACGCGCTGACTCACAGCACTGCGGTGGAAATAGATGATTTGTTGTGAAAATGAAGCATCATTGTTGTCAAATGATACAACTTACAACTTATAGAAGTAAACAGCCATAAAAGTCATACATTGCCTTTTTAGGCCCTTAAATCAAGCATGATTTTGATGCCATCATACAGAACCATGTATTTTAAGGCCTATTCACCCCTAGTGTGCTTTTTTCCAGATAAAAAAAATATGTAATGAATGCCATATGTAATGAAGTGTAACCTTTACAATTAATCTAATGGAGTTGTTTTTCAACTCTTCTGGGGGAACCCAGAAGGAGATAGAGAGGGGGGAAATGGACACTTCATGCGGTAGCATAGTATTAACAGACCGGTATTAATACACCAGGATTTAAAATAGAAGACTTGGACAGTCACTTTACAATAAAAAGAAATTCCCAGTCTTTCAGCTGTTTTTATTTAACCTCCACGTGCTGTTTACACTCACAACTCATCTTTTGACAGAACACTTTTTTGCTCTGCCACAAGCAAAATGAGCTGTTCTGACACCATTTGTTTGGATTGGTCAGCCTGATGCATAAAACAGAAAATCTGGTTCCGATTAAAAATGTGAAAGATGCAACTGATATTCATGTGTTTGTTTTCAAAATGTAAAGTGCTTTTCTTGTCAGTGAAAATAGGACTAAACACAAAGAGGCGTTTAGCCGCCAACCCTCCACACCACAATCAACTCAGCTGATTACGGATTTAGTGAAGACAGTTATTAGTGTGAATGTGAATGAATGGTAAGTTAGTTATGACTTTTGCTATTCTGAAGGAAAAAACCTACATCAAACCCTTTGGATGTGATGGGAGTGAGTAAACTTATGAGAAACTCCTGAAGCAGGAGGTTGTCCACATAGAGACTCCTATGAAATATCAATATTTACAAAATGCTTTCACAGAAAAGAGACCAGTCACAGCGGTACCCTATAACGATAGCATAAAACATAAAAAAGTAAAGATTTTATTGAGCGTATAACCCCAGTCGGAGGGTACAGCATAGTGCTGGGAGGAAAAAATGATTCTTGTAGGTCTCATAAAGTGGTAGTTTTTTTTGTAGTGTATGAATTATTTTGCTCTGTCAGTCAGTGAGCTGGAGGAGGAATATAATCTAGTTACCTCAGGGGCCAGGTATTCTGGTGTTCCACAGAAGGTCTTCATAGTAGCAGCATCAGTGATTCCTTCTTTACAGAGCCCAAAGTCTGTGATTTTAATGTGGCCATCTTTATCAAGCATGAGATTCTCCAACTGAAAACAGAACAGAAAGAGTGGATATATATTGTCTTTTTTGAAATATGGCATATTCTTTTGTTAAACTTGTTCAGACAGATTAGGGAACATGTTGACGCCTGTATGAATAAACCATTTACTCTAATCTACATTTCATATGCCGTGGCAGGGAAAATGAACTTCCAGCTATTCAACCTTTCAATTTTAATGGCAAAGCCTTTTTTCAAGTTTCTTGGCACCTCTACCACCGGCTCTGTCCAAGGCTGCAAGCAAAACACTGTGTCATCTTCCGCAGCCGCCAGAGTTTGATATCGCCCAAAAAAAGGAGCTTCAAACTCTAGAGCTTTTAATTACATTTTCCATGTCCCGTGCCACATGCTGAAATAAAAGCAGTGCACAGGAACTGAACTGGCTTTCCAAAATGTGTGATTACTTCCCCTTCTCCTTTTTTCTTTATTTTTTATTTAATACATTTTTTTTTGTTTACCTTGAGATCCCGGTACACTATCTTGGCGGAGTGCAGGTAGTCGAGGGCGGAGACGATCTCAGCACCGTAGAAGCGTGTGCGGTCCTCTGAGAACACTCGTTCTCTCGACAAATGGAAAAACAGCTGCAGGATAAACAGCAGGGACAGGATTGCAATAATTACTGATTTATTGGAGGAAATTAACACAACACAAACTGCCTCCCATCGCCATATTGAGATGATAGATGGCGGGGCCCTCGGAGGACGCCCGACGAACCCAGACAGCAGCTGGCGCATCATCCCCGGCTTTCCAGAGAGAGGCCGGCGCGGCCTGTTAAATCAGCATTTTAATCAATACACCAATCTTGTTAAAGGCAGCGCTAGCACGCTCACGGTCTAACGTCCCATCAAAGTGGCAGGAACGCCCCCTCCCCCACAATCATCTCCTTCATTTTTTTTTTTAGGGAGTATTCCCCACTCTCCTGTCTTTTCCCACAGTCAGATGTCAAGGGTTTCTGTCAAACTGCTTGGCCCTGGTTCTTGCTCAAGCTCGTCTTCTACAAATTACCCAGGAGCCTGGCTGGGAGTCTTTGCTGTTTAATTGCTGTGGGAGGGGGTTGAATATGGCTGTCCAGGGAGCGCTAACGGGCCCACTGATCAGCCGTCGTAAGGAGGGAGCGGAGCGGTGCGATGTGGAATGGAGCAGCGTGGATGAGGACAGGTGTGCCTTCATCAGCGCACTGGCAGCTGTGAATGCGGCAAGGCTGAAAGGGGGACAGACTGTGCTGGGCTGATGGTGTGGAGGTGAGGAGAGCTCTGGCTGGACCAGGCTGGGGGAGCAGGTGACACTACAAGCTGAGGGAATGAGAGTGAGATTGCCGCCTCCCTGATTAAACCGCACCGCTGATGGTGTAATTTCATTTATCAAAATCCGTGCCCCAAAAGACAGTAGCCCCATGCTGTCACCTGTCAAAAATCAGAAACTTTCCTAAGGAGGGACAGATTAGTTTCAGGTTTTTCCAAAAATTTATAGACAAAGATAATTAGTTATGATTTGATAAAAACTTATGAAAGAAAAAATACATTACATTTACATTTCATGTTAATACAGAAAATAAACCAAAGTACGGCGAAACAACAGGAAAAAAAACTTCTAAGAGTTTAAGGGGACATTAAAAGCAGTGATATTATTCACACAATAAAATTTACTTTAAAAGCTACAGTGGTGGTGATATGGTAATATGCATTTGGGGAAGTCCAAGGAAGTGGTTGGAACTGGAAATTGGGAAGAAAAAAGAAAACATCAAAAGAAAAAAGATATTTATTTCGCTCATGATGGTACAAATATGTAATTATCCATATGGGCAGCCCAGGTGCTGATACGCACTGCTCCATGGACAGGCTTCTAAGTTGTTAAACAATTAATGTCTATATGCTTTTAGGTCAGCAACACAAGAACTCCGACCTTCTCTCGGACATCCCCTATACTGACTGTAGCAGTAAAGTCACTGACTGCTCCAAACAGGAACCACAAACCAGTAAACGAGTACCTAACATGCACACACACACACACACACACACACACACATAAATCTGTACACATACCTCCCCTCCATTGACGTACTCCATCACAAAGCAGAGGCGGTCTTTTGTTTGGAATGAGTACTTCAAAGACTAAAACAGCAGGCAGAGACACAGCATTAGAGAAAGCATCCAACAACTTTGCATATGTTTTTGCATATACAAATATCGAAACGTATGTTGAGAAAGAAAAATCTTTTTAAACAGTCAGCTGAAAGCAACATTCTTCTCGCAAGAGCAGATTAAAAGAAAAAAACACTCAAGAGCAGACGCTCTGCTCTTTACTGGAGGTCTTTAAGCTAACTTTGAAATCAGGTGAAGGTGGAGAGGAACAGCATCTTGCATCGGTTAAATTGTTTTGTGTTTTTTTTTCTCTCCTCTGAACCTGCTGTGTATCAAATGTGGCACACAACAGCATCTGGAGTGTCAGTGAAATTATCTCTCGCTGGCGACTTCTCAACAGATGTACAGCTACATTTGTGCTGCTAATTTATAACAGTTTATTCTCTGTATTATAATTAGGCTCTTGGGAGAACACAATCACATATTAGATGAGCACTGCAGAGCTTTAGGGTGCCGACAACTATTGTCTGTGTCGGGACTGTATGCTAAGATATTAGGCAGCAGGTGTACTCACAGTTAGGAAGGGGTGTCTAGTGTTTTTCAGCACACGGCTCTCTGTGAGTGTGTGAGCCACTTCGTCCTACAAGAGCAACAAAAGCACACTGTAGCTTCAGATTTTCTTACCCAGCTCTGTGACGTTAAATGAACTACATGTTCTGTAACATTTCAGGGCATTAGATTATCTGATTTAATGACATTATTTAAATTTTTTTTTTTTTCATTTAAGGTTCTGGAATTCATAAGAAGTTCTTTGAGTCAAAGTTTAAATCACTTATTCCATATTTGACACTTATGGACGCACTGGGCACATATTAACAGAGTTTTTTTTGTTAAATATTGAGACAAAATCAATGATAATTTATGGAAGTAACATACACTACTTCTTCCACAAATGAAAGTCAGCAACTTTGTTTCAGTGACCTGCTGTTTGAGAATAATGCACAATTTTAAGTGTTACGCTTCACCACATGGATGGGGTTAATTGTAAGAGAACCAGAGGAACCTGCTATGAGTTATTTACATACTTCAACACAGTGCCACAGGCATCAAGCGGTGTTGCACACAATAAAAGAAATATCTATCTCTCTAAAGTGGAATTTCACAGGTGATGTAGTTATGAAAATACAAGATAATGGCAAAAGCATGTTCTACTTGAATCTGGTAAGTATAACAAAAAGCCTATGTTACATTTTACACCATACTAGGTTGTGCCAGGGCTGTCCAACATATGCACCATCATTTAATAACCAAGAAACTAACCTCTCTTTAAAATGTCAACTTTCTGAAAAGGTAAATAATGAGGGATTGCAATATATACTACCCCCACAACCAAACTAGTGCATCTTACCTTCGCTATGATGACCTCCTTCTTCAAAATCTTCATTGCGTAGTACTTCCCACTAGCCTTCTCCCTTACAAGAATGACTTTTCCAAAAGTGCCTTTTCCCAGTAGTTTTAAATAGTCAAAGTCATTCATCGTCTGCAGAAAGAATGTGCATGTTTGAATCGTGTGACAGTTTGAGTTAATAAAATGCTTCCAAATATTAGTAAATGAAAACTACTCACGGCCGTTTAAATGTCTCTAACGGTTATGTGTAAAATACCACATCAGTGCATTTTATTATAAATCCTTAACTTTTCCCCCAAAGCTATCCTCTAGTCCTACTTCTCCTGATGCTCATGTGGGTCACTGCATGTGAGCAGATGGTGTGATGGTACCTTGCGTTTGTGGTGACTGATAGAGATGTCCATCTCCTCCTCTCCGATGTTGTCTATCTGGGACGTGGGACTGCATTGGATCCGCTCTTCTTCCTGTCTTTGGAGTTTATCTGCCACCATCTGGATTGCTTCTGTCCATTCATCCCTTAAAGTACACACAAACATACACATGCACACAGAATCATAATCAAGGATTGAAACAAAAGATGTGTCCAAGAAATGGTATTTCTAGGAACACAACAGTTCTGACGATTTGCAAAGGATTTTCTATGAAAGAGCATGTAAGAATTTGAAACACAAGGGAGGTTTTTGGAAACTATGTACTAAACAAACTTCTGAAAACAACAGACTTCTCTTTCTCATCAAGGCCTTAGCAGCTTAACTCAGTAACTGATGATGCCACTTTTTAGGATAATGTAAAATGACTGGGATAGCCACCTCCTCTGTGCAAGCAGTGTCTCCCTCCATTGAGTTTTCATCTGTTGTCCAGCACATCTGTTGTGCCGAATCAGCGGTGCATTCACAGTGCTGAGTGTGTGTGTGTGTGTGTGTGTTTAATAGTGATGAATTCATCTCAAAGTGGCTTGCTGTATGTCACTGTTTAATCAGAGGTTTGTGTTGGTCCATTTTTGGCACTGCCACCACAAAAATGCTGCTGTACTTGCACTGCTGAACATTTTGTACTACAATTAGAAGTATTAACTAATGATATCAAAATGTCCGTTTATTTCTCAATATAACTCAAATCAACTGTTAGCTGTGATACATATAATATAAAAACTGTAACATATTTGAACTACCGCTACAGCATATCTTCCCTTTAACTGTTATGTACTTTACGTCCTAATTCTTTTGTACAAAGTCAAGCAGGCAACTCCTTTATGTTTTATTTTTAACTGTATTTAAATTAAACTACATTTTCTTTTGAAAGCAATTGGCTTTTATTTATTAATATTTTGTAATAACTTTGCAATAATATCTGAACACCTATTATGGACACATCGCAGGCTAAGAAGGTGAAATAACTAGCTACACCGCTCCTATCGGGGCTATCGGGCTTTTCTGCTCTTGACTCTGTTCTCAGCAGCCTGAGGCTGAGAAGACCACACCTCATGGTAGCCTAGAGATTAAATTATATGAAAGAAAACCAAATAGAACTAAAAAAAAGGACGAAAACTGCATACTACTCTAAGCAAAAAGAATCTCTGTCTGAAAAACCTCCCACAAGATATTTTAAGCACAGGGACAGCCTGAGGCAGACCAGAGTGCTTCCCCCTGGTGGCTCAGCATCACTTTCAAACCAAACAAGTTAACTGCCTGCATTCATCTCAGACTCTCAGACAATCTGCATGTAAGAAACGTTCTCAGGGTGACAGGGAACAGCAGCATAGGGAGAGAATCCTGAGTTTGCAGTCACTCTGATACAGCTATGGATACTGACTGCTAAGTATCTGACCAGATGAAGGAGCTCAAATGCACCACAGCGATCAAATAAGAAAAAGGCCATAAGCTTACAGAAACCCTTTGAGAGATTTTGGGAAACAGTGAGTGTCACTCTGTATCTAGAGAAAACTGTAGGAAGCTCTAGAGCCACATACAAATGTGTGTTTTATCTAACATTTCTAACTATAAACTGGCATCATTACAACAGCAGACACCTCTCTCCTTTCTCACGTCAGCCTACCATTCACACTGTACAAGCTCTGAACTGATCTCACACTTCCTCTATACATATTAATCTCCATTTTCATGCATGTAAACCACTACAACAGGATTTCATGACCATGTATTACATGTTCTGGAAGAAGAAAGAAAATTGTATGTTAAAATAAAACCGTATTTACATACTGCAGTGATTTCTTTAAAAATATTGCTGGGATCACACTTGTCTCTGCATTTTATCTGAATTAATTATCTAAAACATATACTATGGTACTTTTTACCTCCAGATGAAAGAGGAGGCAAAGGTATTTTGGCCATCTATAAGCTCCACTTTAATATGCGTATTTTGTATGTTTACCGTTAGCATGGGATTTTGTGGTGGTATTTGGGTGTTTGGACCATGTTTAATGTCATTACATCTATTGAGTAAAAATAGCCCCTTACTCCTCTGGATATAACAAACAACAGTGTCTGAAAATACTCATGACTAATTTCAAGACAATAACTGGTAAGTTTAAACGAACTAGACATGGAATGAATCATCTCATGCGAACAACAGTACTATCAGAGAATAAGACCCACACCTGTTAGGAGGTACTGGGAAGTGAGAGAGATTAAATGTGTTTCCTGATCTACATAAGTATGAAATTTTACACTGTGAGAGACACAATTATACTACATGAATACAGTATTAACTTTGCACCGTTCACATGGCAGCATCAAGTACATTATTAAGTTTGCAGCATTTACAAGGTTAAGATCTACTTTGTAATGTGATATTCAGTCAGTTAAAATACTATAAAATACCTACTATTTCAACAAGAAACTTAGTACAGTCCACTCGCTATCAATGCTGACTGCAACTTTCAAAAAAGTCAAATTATTAGTAAAACAACCACTACAGCAATCTGCTTCTTATAGCAAATTTCCAGCAGTAACAGTCAGCACGTGCTTATCTACCTCCCAGCCAGCAAGCACACGCTGCTTCTCTTTTCTGTTTGTATTTCTCATGGCTAGTACTCATGGCTCCTGCTGAGAATGGAAGGAACAGCTGGAGGATGCAGGCCAGTGCGTCTTTAACGCTCACTTTTCAAATGATGATAGAATAATCATCCTTTTGAAGTCTGTGTTTTCCACACAAAGCTCTTCTCTGTGAAATGGCAAGCTGTGTTTCTAAGAGCTTACAAATTTTGTTGTAATTACAAACTTTTTTTTTGGACTCACCTTTCCTCTGGAGTGTCTACATGGAAAGTCCTCTCAATGACTGTGGTCCACTGAAGACATCTGATAATGAATGTGTTGGGCTTTGGTCGTTCTGTTTTCATCAACTGGCATTCTAGAATAAAGAGAAGGAAAGAGAGGAGTGTGGAGAGAAAGGTGGAGTGTTAAGGTTAAAGCTCATACTGTGCGGTTACTGGAAAATCTAAATTGGGAAAGCTGGCCTACAATGTAGAGCATACTTCATGTGTTTAGGGAGGTCAATGTGGCCAGCTGCAGACAACTGCAGTGAACTCTGCGTGATAAACAGGGGCGGGGGAGCATGTGGTAAAACAAATGGCTGTTAGCAGAAAGGAGGCTGAGGGGCAGGAGGGAGCCACGCCACACGACAGAGAGACGGATGATACAAAGAGAGGGCAAGAGGGAGCTGAAACGAGTGGAATGTGGAGGACCATCACATAAACAGCACTTAGGTCTGCCATGCCAGCTGTTTCTCCATGAATTGACACTCGTTCCTGCCACTAATGCATCTCTGCTCGTGGGGAGTGAAGGTGATCCCTGAGTCCGGCTCATTGTTACAGCAGCAGGGACAATGACTGGCCGACAGGTGAAGTGTGGCCGTTAGTCTGTCATGAGGGCCCTCAGCTGGCCAATTCCAGCCACCTCAGAGCAGGGCTGCGTCCAAAACATGGTCCCGAAGGTTAATGGCAATGGCACGGAGGTCGCGGAGCCACGCACTACACAGCAACTCCTACCTGGGCAGCAGGAGAAAATTGGAGGCGCCTGCTGCGAGGAAGAAAAACAAGGTCACAGCAGCCGGAATGTGACACCTCAGGAGGAGTCAGAGCAGAGCGAGCTGACAGCATTGTTTGCTTTGCCATGCAGGATCACAGATGACGAGCTTTGCTCGAAGCAAGAGTCGCAGAGCAGAGCGAGCATGCCAATTAAACAGCCGCAGAAGCTGTGACTTCCACCGATCGTGCCATGCTTTAACGTTTTAAGGCATTCTCTCAAGTCCAAAAAAAGGCTGGGAGGGTGCCAAGCACAGAAAACATCAGGAGACAAATGTGGCAATTGCTTCACTGCAAATTACTACCAACTAGCATCAAAGGACGTTCCAGCATGAAACTTGCATATAAATACTCTAAATCTTGCATGAATTTTGTAATTTAAAAATAATATAAACTTCAGAGTGCAAGATGATAAATTAAAGTTTTTGTTCAGCTTTTCAAACCATTATTGATCTGACTATAAACTATTTTTCTGTCAATTGAAAAAAAAACTGCTGGGATTCAAATGGAGAATATTTCATGTGCTGCAATCACTGTTAAAAAAGACTAATTGGTGTATACTGATTACTGGTCAGCATGTGTGTGTTTGAAAGGGTTGTCGTTGGAGCAGTCCGGAGGCGGGCGAGCGAGTAGGCTTAAGTCAGCTCAGACCACTGGGGGGAGAGAGGCATGCCATTTCAGAGAGCACATTAGACTATCAGCCTCCCACAACCACCTGGCCTCCCAGCTTTCTGCAACAGATGTGGCAATCCTCAGCCCCTGCCAAAGCAGCCCAGGCCGGATGTATGGCTACTCCTCTCTCTTCCAGGCTTTAGATTAAAACCTGGCCGTGGCTCCTGACGGATGGAGGGATGGAGAGAGAGCAGTTCGCTCCGCGTGTCTTGAGAGCCAGCTTCCAGGGCCGGATACCCAGCATGCCATGCAGGAGCCTGTGCGCAAGCGCACTGCACCACATCTATTTCTAGGCACATGGCAGGGGTTGCATATGCTAGCGGCTCTTTTTCACCAGCTGCCCACATTTTAAAGGGACACTGAAAATAAACTTTTACAGAACCATATGATGATTATTTTATCTGACATTAAGTACATACACATGATTATGAAATGATTATGGTATTCCCACAAGAAACTGTTTTTAAACCACAATACAGGGAGTGCAGAATTATTAGGCAAGTTGTATTTTTGAGGAATAATT
>JBBPDH010000144.1:9854490-9865362 GCA_037974565.1 Clupeocharax schoutedeni
TAGTTTTTATCCGATTAATCAAAAAAATAATCACCCAACTAATCGATAATCAAAATAATCGTTAGTTGCAGCCCTACAAATATGTCAATTTACTTGAAGTAGGCATTAATCACTACATACTAGAAACAACCTACAATATGTCATTTAGGATATGCTCTGATCCACTCATATAGCTATTACAAAATGTTATTTTTGCAGATCTTTTATCCCCATAGACTAAAACGTCATTGATTCTGAACTCTGGGCAGAGGCGAATCAAAATGCACTTGCTAAATGGATTCAAACGGGCAAGGATGTTGTCACATTCATATATGTAGATTTATCATTTAATTTTTAAATCTGGTACAATTACATGGCAACTGTAATCTGAAACTCTAATCACACTCACATTGTGTGTCACAACATTGACTATGTATTTCTTCCTATGTGTATGTGTTTTCATATTATGTGATGAAAACAAGTTATTACTGAACTGAATAATTGTTTACTTGTGTTTTACATCAATAAAGATTTTTTTTTTTTTATTTGGACAATTCCAACATTCAGCTCATGGGAAATGTTTTCTTTTTAACTGTAGTTTGAGTTTTAAAATATGATTGTTGGTATCAAAGACAAAATTCTGGTCCTGCGACTACCCTAGTAATGACTCATCATTTGTCATTCGTAATGCATTGGTGTTTACAGTACAGGGTCTATTTCTGCCAGCTCACCTGTGCTTCTAAACTAAACATCATAGACACTGAAATGGCCATTTCTCTGCATGCAGTGCCTTCCTCGTCCTCTCCATCCTGCTGCAGCGGTGAGTTGTTGTGAGCTCCCAGCATGCCGCGATGCTGCCGTGCTGAGGTGTTGATGGATGTGCCATTGGGGTGAGGAGGAAAGGACACGAGGTTAGCATGTGAGTTCTGGCTGCTGCATATTTCCATACACACACATACACAGCCAGGGCCACAGCCACGTCCCAAACTGCCGCCTGCTCCCTGTACAAGTGCACTGTGTATGACACTGCTGTACAAAGTAAATTCTAATCAAAAAGATGCTGATGTAGCTCTTGAGCACAAAGAACTGGGCGCAGTGACTATTTAAACATTACAGTGAATAATAACATTTTTCGGAACATGAAACTCTCAAGGACCCTCAAGGGTTCCTGTTACAATCTAGCTGTATTTAGTTTGCATACTATTGCACTGAATGATCTTTAACTAAGGGATCTTTAACTAGGGATCATTTAAAGCTCTTTCCTATGTTTATTTACTTCTTTTAGGCAAATATTTGCTGCAGGCCAGTCAGCAAACAGCCAAATAAAAGTATTTCTTTGCTCTTGAAATCCTCTTTCTGTGGCTAAGCTGATGTAATCTGGACGTTCAGTGGTCTGTATGGAGGGATTTAAGGAATGATGGCTACTTTATATGAGTTCAGATTGATGACATTCTCTTAAGGCAGTGCTTAAAAAATGCACACATCATATTCAACATATCTGTTCTTATTTAAAATGCTATTACAGTAATTAATTTCATTTAAAATCACTTTACATGGGTAATTATTTGAATTCAGACCAATGTCCTGAGGCCTATGAGCCCTTATCTTCAGCACAAGCTTAAGTTGAATTCAAGAGAGGAAAAAGATTACGTGGACTCATTTGGACTAGTGAAGCCATATTGATCCACATGCAATTGTTTAAGCACCAGCAGGGGTGCTCATATGGATGTAAAGAAAATATAATTTGCTGATCAATGGGGAAAATCGGTTATTATCTTGTGCCTGTTCCTGGAATTATGGATAATTATACCATTATTTAGCACCCTACTTTTGCTCACTAACCTGCATTTATTCATAAATGCTGATTCCCAATCCCATATTCGGTTACCGCTAGAAGTGACACTGGTAAGGTTGCCCCAAAAAGACCTTGATTATTATTATTATTATTATTATTATTATTATTATTATTATTATTATTATTATTATTATGTTGATATTCTATATTTGGCATAATTGTTACTATGTAAAAAATGTTCAATATATAAGTAAAGTAAGTAAAGTGGCCCTTATAGTCACACACCAAAGCACAGCACACTGTGGGAACAAAGTGAATGGGTTAAATGCAGAGAGGAAATTTCCCAAAGGGAAGCAGTGTGCAGCCAGCGACGGGGCACCAGGTGTGGGGATGGTATCTTGCTCAAGGTTGCCACAAAGGTGCCACTAGCAGGGGGGTGGAGGTGGCTCAGTGGGTAGGATACTTGGCTCCAGACCAAGAGGTCACAGGTTCGAATCCTACCTTCAGCACCACCACTGGGTCCCTGAGCAAGACCCTTAAACCCAAGTTGTTCCATTCTCTACTGTCCCCTGTAGTAGAGAATGGAAGTCGCTTTGGATAAATGCGTCTGATAAATGCCGTAAATATAAATGTAACTAGCAGTCCTGAGCTTCAAACTTACAACCTTCCCAACACAAGGGCAACTTTCTGACTTGCAGGCCAACAACTAAATTAAAGTTGGCGGGGCTTAGTTTATTTTATAAACACACAAAATTATGAGTATTATAAAACTTTTAGGGATCATTTAAAAAATGAGCATTTGAGCACTGTACAATGCTTACAATTTTGTCTGAACAATTAGATTCAGAAGTGCGTCTGCTACATCATGTTAGACATCTGAATAAAATCATGTGTGAAACAAACATTAATTCTTATTGAACGTTTAAAATATCAAAAGACAGTTATTGGTTTCTGTACTGGCTGCAACAAGGAGTGTTAATGATTGTTTAGCATATCGCTACTGGTCAGGATTAGCACCATGCAGCTGGATGAAGCATCTGTAGCTGAGGAACACACCAGTGTCTGCCAACACACATGCCGCAGCCTGCCATAAGCCAGAACACCACTGCTCCGTTTCAAATGGAGCATCTCTTTTAAGACTGCCTTAAGATGTTGTTTAAGGCATGTCGGCAGGCCGAACGCTGTCAGCTGCACATACTCTTTGGAGCTTCCAGTGTGAGCTGGAGCCAGGGCAGCTTATCTGGTAATTTATGGCTGTGCACAGGCGGCTTGCTGTCTCAGAGAGCAGGCCAGTCATTAGGCTGCGAAGCGGCTGCCTCCACCTTAGCCGCGCGCTGGACGGCCCCCCTATTAGGAACAGCAGTAATGAGGGGGATGAGAGCCGCTAATTTGAAAACTTGGACACGGCCAGCAGACCATATGGCAAGCATTTATCCCTTCTGAAAGCCATGCTAACCGTCACTTACATGATTAGGACAAGATTCTACAGTGGTTGAGCCTCCCACCTCTCTCTTTCCCCCCTATCTTTGTTACCAAGTCACACATTAATAACTGTTTTTAACAGACTGGTAAAAGCTTATTAATTGCTCACTGTGTTTAGACCTGTGTGTAGTACTGGTTTAGCTTTAAAGATAAAAAAAAATACAAATATATCATAGTCTCATAGCCTCCATTCTTACAGTTACTAATTGTTACTCTCATGTTCTGGAGCTCTATACTGCTTCTTTTAAAATCACACCAAAATAAAGCTTACAAAATATTAAATAATCTACGCATATTAACAAGGTCTCTATAATAGGCTACCTATCATAGCAATTTGGCTGTATAGTAGGTACATTTGGATTTGGACTATACATACCAGGCTGCATAATCCTCTAGCTAGCCAGGGACAAGATATGAACAGGGAAAGTCCTGTGTGCCCTGTGTGGTGTATAAGTAAGGGGCGGAGTTCAAGCACAGATGCAAAATAGATGTTCTAGCTGAGAGTGTGTATTGTGCCCTCTAGCACAGACTACTTACTGAGGAGCAACCAGCTGCAGATTACATTGCCTTTTGTGTCGCATGAAAATAAATCATAATCTGCAAACTGGATGCTGACCTGTTTCATGACCTCTGGGCATTTGACAGGTCCACAAGCTACAGAATCAATCTTTAACAAACTAGTTTTCCTGAAGGAGGCTTAAACACAATTCCATTCATAATGAAAAGCTCATTAAATAAAGGGCACATTTTTTCATGTAACAGCGAGCATAGATGAGTTACTAAAAATTGTCTGTGACAGGAAAATCACGACTTTGGCAATAAAAATCTGAAAAAGGCCAAAGCATCACATTCTTTATGTACGAGAATTACATTAAACATCCAAAAATACTGTTCACACACTAAACCTAAGATCCACGGAATTTAGTGATCTCCATTTAATAGTATATATCTCAAAAATGAGAGAAAAGTATGACATCAGAAACTAAATGTCATCCTCATTCAACTGTCATCTGGTACAACAGCACTTTAGTTCTGAATAAATAACTCCAACCTGAAAAGTGATGGGGCAGAGTCATAGTGATCTACAGTGTAGAGTGTGTGTGTGTGTGTGTGTGTGTGTGTGTGTGTGTGTGTGTGAGGTCAGAGTGACCAGGGTGACTGTTCTGAGTGTTTGATGGGAAAAGAGTGTGCCTGACTGAGTGCTTAGCTGGCTCCTCTCTGAAGAGAATGTGTGGACATGTGGAAAAAAGAGTTTTTTCATTTCCATTTTAATGAACTTTCTAATAAGCCTTTCAGAGCACTACTTAAATCATCTACACATTTTCTACATCTTCTTTTCTCATGCAACATAAGTATAGGCAATCTAAACCAGCAATGATATGACGTTGAATTCCATAGCCGATATGGTAACTGAGCCATTAATAACTGTTCATTTTAATTATTTTAATGACACCATTAGTTATTATATAATGGACCCACTTTTTAACAACATGCTCAGCAAGAGGAGATTTTAATCATTTTAAAATTATTTTGTTCAAAAAAAGGACGCTGAATTATCAGTTGTAATTATTAGCTGCAATTCCAATAGACCACTGTAGTCTGGAAAATAATATTTACAGCCAACTGGTTCTTTCACTGCACTAATTACAAGAAAACATCTTAGTGCTCATGAAAACACTTAGACCGCTATACATCGGTCAGATGGCCTGTTAGTATTTCTCCTCACCCTTCACCTAGTTAGCCTATACTGCTATAAGTAAGAAGCCCAGATGTACAGCAGCTAGATCCTCTTGCCTTTGACCCGGTTATCCTTTTTCCAAAAGGCTGACCCAGGTGAAGACTGCCCTTCCTCCAATCAAATTCCACCCAGCGTCTACGGCTGTGGGCAGGGGAGGGGCTAACATCAATATTTCACTGAGGTGGAATTAGGGTCAGGTTGGGAATGGGCAGTGCTAATCTGAGTCGTTAGGGTAATGTACGTAGGGTCTCGTCTGTGCGCTCCACGTATGAAGCGTATGCTAAGCATGAGTTTATTTCTGTTCACAATGGTGACATAATTGGAAAGGCTGCCTCATCTCCTGATGACATATTTCCATTAGTCCACACATTGAGACAGACGGCCTATATTAAGCCAACGTACTTTCTGACTGGGCTGCACTGAAAATTATATATTAATTGAAATTGGAATTGCAGTCTTTGCAATTAGTTAATAGTGGAGATGCACAATTAATGCATTTAATTTAGCAGCACAATAAAGCTCTTCGAGCTAGAATACCAAACAAGCAGTGTGTAGCACTGCAGGAACTTTCCTTCTGTGTGTGTGTGTGTGGGGGGGGGAATGCAGTGACCGATCACTGCCTAACTCAATCAGGTTGATGTAAAACTTATGAAACATTCTCATTGTTATTAATTGTTATTAATCGCTGAAGTAAAAGAAACAACGAGGTGATTCTGTCAAAACCCAGTTACCCTCTTTTACTCTGCATCACTCTTTTACTCTGTAAGAGTCTCTGTTTCCCCAGAGACAGATTAAGCCAAGTCAAGGACTAAATTTAGAGTAAAAACCTTTCACTAGCATTCATCTATTCTATGCATAGACAACATTCAGTCTCGGTTTCAAACCCAGACATTCGGCATCTCCTTCAAAATCTGGATGTGCTCAAGATTCTCCAAGACTCGTCCATCTCACACGGGACAAAGTATTTATGTGCATGCAAATCCTGCCAAAATCATTCAAAAAAGCACAAAAAATCTACATGAATGAATCAGTAGTTAACCCTTCAAGCAGTGTTCAGCATCGGAAAGGGACAAAGTATCAGTTCCCTTGGTCACTTCTGGACCATGTAATGGAATAATTTTATATATTTGCAACCTGAATGTCTCTTGAAAATGTAATACTTTCATTCATATCACATTTATGCTTGCAAATAGTACAGTAGATATTTTTTGATGATCTCTTTTTTTTATGTTTTCGTAATTTTTGAGACAAGAAGTTGTAGATTTTAACCAAGTGATACAGAATTTAAACTGAATGTAAATGTGCAATTATGTTGTTACTATGTAACCAAACTGTAGTTTAGGGATATAGTAATAACCTAAGCTCTCCTATGTGTAAAAGTAACAACCCTCAACTTCTAATGGTTAGCAAATCCTGCCTATGTATCCAGTAAACCAGTTTAGAACAACATGTGCACAACACGAAAACATACATGCAAACAGCACACAGTAAGAGCTCGCTGAAAGTAATCCGGGTGCCCACCCACACTGTGGTTAGCCCCCCAGGCTGCAGGATTGGTTACTGGCTTTCTTGCTGCTGCTGGAATTAGCCTACTCCAACTCAGGCTGGATTACACAGCCTCTGTGCTCTTTGCACTGGCCCCTTTAACTGAAGGTTAAAAACAGATTCCACTCTCCTAATCTAGCCCCCCCACACTGTACCCTTTTAATCCTTGGGATTAGTCTAGCTTTTCCTCTCCAGACGTGTTCTGCTGCTGCCGGCTCGCCGAGACATCAGCATAGCAAGCAGCTACTGACATGAAACACTGGTCACGCTCTACAGCACAGGGCTGATCCGAGATCAGCCGCATCTAGCGCACCTCTAATCTCAGCCATTACAAACCAAACACCCAGGCTAAACCTAGATCAGATGGCATCCCGCTGCCACCATGGAAAAGCTGAATGCAGTTTTACATGGGCCGTTACTGGCTAGGCTGGTCAATAGGGTCTGTATAGCCAGAATTTAATATAACCAGCACCTAGTTTCTATGAAAATAGCCTCCTTTGAAAAATACAACACCACATTAAACAACAGAGCACTTATAGAGGACAACAAGAATCTTGGCACTATGAGTGGCAGAACATTTGGGAAGATTGAATATATGAGTGGAGGGGAATAAGTCAAAAACAATGTGATTAAAATTATATTTGATTCATGCATCACACTTTTCTGAGATTTGCAAACAACTGGAATTGACCAAATGCACCAGGAAAACTATGAATACATTGATTAAGGTTTTATACAAACTTGCATAAAGTAGGAAACTAGTAAAAAACTAATTAACAAAAACAAGCTGAGAAGGTAACTGCACATAAGTGATGATTTCATTTGAGTTCAGTTATTTGTTTTATGATTAACTTTGTGCAGTTACTGTACACTATTCACACGATATGTGTAGTTGCTCAGTATACAGTGACAGACTGAGATACAATTAGAACTCACTTAAACAGCTCTCCATCTGCAGCTGTTTCCTAATAATCTTCCCCAGGAGGGAGGAGAAAACAAACCAACGCCCAGAGCGAAAGCAAGAGGGCAGCATAAGTCTCTTCCTAAGATCAACCTCTGCTGAGTCTTCCACTAAACCCACGGTGCAGATACTGTTAGTCCTAGAGAGCAGAGCAGAGGTCAGGCTGTAGACAGAATGTATGTATCTGTATATGTACTGTGCAATTTATCCAGTAACTACAAGGAGCTGGTACATGTTCCAAATCGGGCGGTGTCAATGTGCGAACAGTTTGAAAAAAGCCATGCTGGCATAACCTCATTATTCTCCGTTTTCGATTGTAGGCCGCAGAAAGAGAGAGCGAGGGAGGAGGCGACAGACAACAAAAGCTGGGTGTGCAGCAGCCTCTGTGGTGTGAGCCAGATGACCGGCTCTTTCTTTCCTCCAGTCAGGCCGCGAGACAGATCAGCAGGAAGCCTGGGTGAGAACAGTGAAGGGTGGGAGACCAGTCCCCTACACACTATCCACAATCCACCCCCCATCCCACACACACACACACACACACACACACACACACACACACACATACTCACACTCACACACGCACACACGCACACACGCACACCATTCACAGGCTTTGACTACAGCAGTCATCTGGAGAGCCCACAACAAACAGGTGTTCCGTTTCACACACACACGCACACACACACACCCCTCACCCGTGGAGCAAACTGTTGGGGAGGCCAGTCTGTAAGCAGCTGCAGCTATAATTATCCAGAGGGTTGTGGCGGCTAGTGCAGCAGAGGCTTTGTGTAAAAAAAGTTTGGCTAAAGGAGGCGATGAGGAGAAAAGGATGTGAATTATTTATGGGGGTCCGTGAATGCAAAAGGGAAACGATACCCACAAAGAACTGTCTGACCAGCAGATGCGCGCGCGCACACACACACACACACACACACACTAGTTATTATCCAAAGTGAGGACATGGGATTATGCATACAGTATGTTTCGAACGTAACTATTCTGTGTCCAAAATAAAAAGATATGTATTAGTGCTTGTGTGTAAACAGTGACGTGAGAAAAATAGAGAACACAAGCTTATAACTCTGCAAAAGGTACACCCTAGGTTTTAATAAAATGGTAAAATGTTTCGCTTATATTAAATGTATTAGTACTACAGAATACAACCGACTCAATGTGAGTGTGTGATTCAAACCGTGTCGTTTAGGAGGTTGTTGAGAATGCAGTGATGACTTTTTTACTAACTGTGCTTTATTCTATACAGAATACAATCATTTACTTATGTATTGCTATACCTCTTACTGGAGTTCCAAAATGACACAGAACATTATCTAAGAAAACATACATTAACTTAAAAAAGTATTATGAAAAAAATAAGAATTCTAATAATATTTATGTTTTGTAAATATAAGTTATAATAAGTTATTGCAATAGGAAAGTAGACCCGGAGGCCTATTCTGTATGGCTGTTTTCTAACAACAAACCAAATCAATCATATTGTGTATCCTGTTTTCAATTTACATTCAGTGCTTTCACATGTTTTTTATATCAAGATAATTTGTATGAGAGCTTCCAGTGTTCTACTGGACAGTCACAGAGTTAGCTGGCAATCCTGACCAGTGGATAAAACCCCGGTCACACAGGCAGAACGTTTAGCACATGGCGCATGCTTCTTTGTGCTACTTTAGTGTGGCTAGGTAACAGCTGGTCAATTCACAGTGAAATATAAAAATAAAAATATTTTTTAAAGTATGCACTGGTTCTGAGAAAATATTACTAAGATTTGTTCAACAGAATTCTAGAAGGAAAAGTACTAAAAGTAATAACATCTATCCTTGCATTTTGCATGTGTGTGGTACCAAAACTTGGGAGTATGAATATGAGCAGTGCAGGGCAAGCATAGGGAAAAATAATTCTATGACTGTAATTTTAAGTTTCACACTAGTTACTGGCTTAAGATCTGAAGAACAAAGAGCCACAAGCTCATCTAATAAGGCCAGATTACATTTTATTCTGAGGAAATAAGACCGCATGTAGATTGCATTACACACACCTAAACATTCCCACACACAGAAAGGAAAACTGCGGTGGTGACAGAGTAAAGTTGAATACATTTTCTCACTCACTAACACACCAACATTCACTTGTATACCAATAACTACACATGCAAATGGTGAACAGGGGTATTCCTCTGTTCCTCTACACAGACCTTAAAAATTTGATGGTTCAACTGGCAGTGAGTACTAATAATCTTCATCAGAAATTTACCGCAGTGTTTTCTCTCCCCTCTGCGACACCTGTCTGCCTGATCTGTAGTTGAGCAGGAACACAGACTTCTTGTTCCACTCACAGTCACTGTCAGCTCAGTTAAACAGAACAGAACAGCCAGTTCCTTACAGTCCCACACTAAGAAAAGCCTGTTCCACATTCAATACCTCTACTGCTACTGCCTCCACCAGGGAAAAAGGGCCTGAGCTTACAGTCTCCTGACTTACTTAACTCTTGATTTTTTCCAGACAAGCATTGCCTGGTCTGATCCAATACCTGATTTAAATGAAAGTGAACCCTGCAATGATTTTATTCTCACAGAAGCAATATCTGAGAAAATTCTTCAGCACTTCCGCTCTTACAACATCAAACTAGAGGATGTTTTTTAAGACTGAGTGAGAGATCACTAGACAGACTCACCTAGATTTATGTCAGGGTCAGGACACAGGTGCCGGAAAAGGAAAAAGAGAAAGAGAAACATTTAGTCCGATAGTTTATCACAGTACTGATAAATATCCTCATACTACACAGCTCTAGCGTATTAAGACATGTCATATTTACCTTCTGGCAACCAATTAAAGATAACTACGGATTAACAGTTCAACCATCTTAATCACACTTACGAATGAGTGGATGTGAGACACTATGGACCAGGCCTACAAGGACTACCCATATAAGACAAAATATGTTCACATGTGTAAAAGGCAGTGCAGTTGACCAGCCACAAAATGGAATCTGTCTCATTCACACAGACACACACATTGGCTTCAACCCTTCCGACAAAGACAGGGTGATGAATGGGGCATGTTTGGCCTTCATCTACAAAAGGTCACTTGTGTGAGCACACTTATCTGCAATTAAAAACAGGCTGGCCCTTGAGTGTGGGCGCAGAAGCACATGCAGCAGCAGTGGCAGGCGTCGGCCTGGGCCGTTGCCAGGGTGTACCCACATTCTCACTCACTCTCATACTCGCTCACACACACGCACTCTCGCACTCTCACACTCTCGCACACTCACACACTCACACACACTCACACACTCACACACACTCACACACTCTCACACACTCTCACACACTCTCACACACTCTCACACACTCTCACACAC
>JBBPDH010000144.1:9907381-9927223 GCA_037974565.1 Clupeocharax schoutedeni
CAAGTGAAGCAGGGGGCAGCCAGGAACACGGCGCCCGGGGACGGTACCTTGCTCAGGGTACCTCAGTGGTGCCTAGCGGCCTTGGGAATCAAACCCGGACTTTCTGGTCACAGGGCGGATGCCTTAGCCACTAGGCCATCCAGCTGCCCTCGCAGTCTTGCAGTCTTTCCAGTCCTTGTCCAATCGGGTTTGCTGGTTTAATTCTGCGTGCTAATTAGAAAAAGTCATTCAGCAATTATTTGGTGTGTAGCCTCTTACTGTTTTGTATAGAAGATGCTAAAAGTCTTTGTTCCTATTTGTTGAGGGGTTTTTTTTACTTAAAAACAAGATTTTTGGCTTGGAGTGCTGGCCACAGTAATCAGAGTAGTTTGTATGTGCCACTGATTAGCCGCACAGTAGGCTGTGATGGATACAGCAGATTGTTTTTATCCATAATTTTATATTATTTTAGGCCATTCATCCGGGAAACTGAATTAAATATTTGAGTGTTCTGTCGAGGAACTGCAACAGATTATTGGGGACAGGCTGCAATGTTTCCGGAGTGCAACCGCAAGTATCTGCCAATACTCATGTATTTTTTTGCCTTAACCTGCACAACATAAACAGCTAAGCTTTGTCTGGATGCACTTTGAATCCGAAATGGCTCCCTACTTCCTCTATAGTGTGCTATGTACATTTTCTACACCCGTAACGTGAACAACCTTTCATTATAATTAGTGCAGATCCTGCTTTCATGGCTGAATCAGTTTTATTTGGATCCAGGAGTCGTTTTAATTACTTTATACTTGCAGTTCACCAACCATGTCTATTCGGCTTTGCATATCTTGTACAGATGGAATGGAACATTTTGGGCTGATCTTCCCAGGTCTCCTTAGCAACATCAAGCAACCCTCTAGGTCACAAGACACCAGGTCACCCTCTTCATTGATCACTCTCTTCATTGGTCTGCAGTTTCTGCTTTAGAGTTTGACTGAACATTTTTACTAGCCTGTTAGTTAGGGTTGGTGAATGAAGGTCCAGAGCTGTTTGACCTGCAACAGCCAGCAGAGGTTGGCTATTATTTTAGAGAGAGAGGGTGTCCCTTGGTCCATTAAGAAAACTTTTCGGATTCCCATCCATCTGAATAGAAGTAACAGTTAACCGGTTATGATTTTTAAAATTCCTTATCTTGTGGGGGATGCTTCAGGATAGGGGGTTTCCTTGGGAGGTGTCTTGGCACTGAGGGCAATGCTGGCAGAAATTGTGCACCTCAGCAGTTTCTCTACGCCGTTCCTCGGTCTCAGCTGTCCTCTAAGGGGGTGCAAGTGGCCAAGATGCACACGACCCTCTGCATCGGTCACAATGATAATAGAGAAAACCCATGTTTATCAGGTTGGTACATTTCACTGTGACTTCCTGGATATCTTTGTGGACACATGAGAGTACCAAGCGGCCACAGGGCTAGGTATTATTGGGCAGCATATAGTTGGGTAGTGGCACTTCTGAAGTCCAGGATGGCTAGGGTTGGGCCCCATTGAGCCACAGGGTTATGGCAGGGGTGTTTTGGAGGTTTTGGGGTCAGAGAAGCGGTTGGTCATCCTGGGTGAAAGTCTTGGACTTGGACTATGTTTTTCCTGTGCTGCATGATGTGGGTTTGGCGTTGGACCATGTTGAGGGTTGCCAGGGCACACTTGAGCACCATGATCATGTCCTGAGACCCTAACGGCTCTTTTGTCCTTGCTGGTTAGAGCCCCTAAGAACATGTTCTAAGACGTCTTTGGCAAAGAGGTGATCAGGTTCTAGACACCCTGTTTCTGAATCTTAGGAACTCATCAGTCTGGCCCCTAGGCTCCTTGTGTGAGCGATGGATCTTGGCTAGATGGGAAGCTCAGCGGACTAGGATTTCCTCTTTGAATATGTTGTGGTTACTGGCTAGGATCACTAATTCCTAGTTGCTGCATGTAGACCCTGGGCCATCTCCTGCGAAAATTGGGTCTGCTGGATGTTAGCTGTCCTGGGGTGGAGTGGTCTGTGTCTGATTTCTGCATTCTCCACACAAAGCCACCCGGTGCTTGGGCCCAAACACAGACACAAAAACTAGTTTTGAGGTGAGAAATAGGTGGTTGTTTGAAAATGTATTGATTCAAAAGTGTAATGGGAGTGGAGCTGTGTGAGGGACCAGGTGCTGACAAGAGGTGAGGAGAAGGTTAAGTGAGACTGTGGGTGGTGGAGCTGTGGCTCCTGGCAGAGCTGGCAGGCTTCTTAGGTGTGCCCCTCTGCTGCAGCAATGGTCTGTTCTTACATTCACAACAATGGTGCCTAAATGGCGTTGCTTTGTTTTTCTCTCTTCCGTGTGTGTGGTGCTGTCCAATCAGGTTTTTTATATATCCCCTAGACAGGTTGGTAAGCGGGGGGGCTTTTCTCAGCTTTGGCACCAAAGTGATGGAGCGAACTTCCCGTGACCGTCAGAACTGAACACTAAGGAGAACATGTACATGTTTATGGTATGAACTAACTTTACTCTACTCAAAGAAAAACCCAAACCAATGTGTGTAGTCAGATAGGATCATGGTGGAGTAATTGTTTGATCTCTGTTTGAATCTTAGTAGTCTTGAAGCTCTTAATTTAAGTTTAAGCTTGCTTACTAGATTTAGGGGTTTTCATGTGAACAACTGAGCACAGATGTACATCACTCTTGATAAGAGCATCTGACCAAATGTTGAAAATGCAATATGTAGTTTTTACAGTACTGTTCTAAGCTTGCTTTTACCCTAAATACTAAGTGCTTTTTCATATTATATCTATATTAAATTAAATTGTTGAATTCGTTTACTTTTGGTGATGATTACAATGAATATTGTTTGGTTAGAACTTCATGTGAAGATGTCATGTGAAGATGCCTTTTCAGTAGAGTTTCATGGTAATTAGTTGTATGTTTTCTCTTGTTTTATATTCTCCATTTTGTTATTTTTTTCTTTTAATAATGCTGTATTATTTTTTTTAGAGAGGACCCTGCAGTTTGGAGACAGCATCCCTGTAGTCTGCAGAGGAGAACATATTAAACACAGCTGCCCTGGACTTGGCGTGTTTGGCCAGGTATCATCTGAGGACTGCTGAAATGTGAAATTCCTGTTGGGCATTTGATCCCTAGGCTGTTTGGAACAGTGTTCTCTAAGCTGCCCTGTCCCATGCTTAGGCTTCAGCCCAGCCCAGAGACCGCGGGCTCCAGATGGCTGAGGGAGGCACAGCGGAGGTAAGGAAAGAGCCCTGCTCTGTGACACAGGTGGGGAAAGGCCTGCACACACTCACAGGACAGCAGGCCTGACCCCCCGACAATCCTTCCCCCATCCCTCCCCTCCATCATCTGTCAATGAGTTCACAGGGAGACTGTACCTGCACCATTACACAGGGGCAGAGCCATATAGGTACTGACCTCACCATAAGGGGACATGTTTACATGGGTCTGAGTTGCACACACACACACCCACACACACAAACATATGTTCATAAAAACGGATATTAAAGCAGTGGGTCACCAAAAAAAATTTGAAATTTACAGTTTTCTATTCAACAATAGAAGCTTGCGGCCAACAAATAACAATGCACAAACTACATGCCTATCTGGCTTATGGTTGTAAAATATGTCGCATGTCATACTCTCATCCAAAATTGTACAAATGTTTTTATATCACATGGGTATAGACAACAGAAGCAGTCCGTTTGAAGCCCAAATCTTAGCTGTACTTTTATCCAGCAGCACTGATACAGCTGATACAGCACTGATCCAAACTCAAACATTTGTAGGTCAGTACGTACTTCAAATGATTATTTTCTGATTTTATTTTCCTTCACCCTTTGTCACCCTGGGGCTGCATTAGCCACTTGAATGCAGCTAGGTGAACCAGAATGGACAGCTCTGGCCTTATGTTTCCCCATCTGAAAAACGAAAGCTGTCCTGCACACCTTTAACCAGGACTGCAGCTGCTCAGCGGCCTCTCGTGTGGCTGCTCTGCCTACAGCTGTCCCTCTCTCCATCCAGAGCCATGCACTGCCGGCCCCAGCGCCCACTCACTCGGACACACATGAAAGGGGCTGAGGCGGACCTCCTGAGCACCGTGTTGTTCTGGAATGTGCCTGGGGTTCAGCTGGAAGCGTGCTTTCTTGGCAGTCACCAGGGAGGAGTATGTGGATAGGGGTAGCTGTTAAGGTAGCAGTGTGGTTAGGTATCGCCATGGAGATTGCCTCCCTCCAGACAGGACACTTGGGTTTTGGGAGGAGGGCATGGTGGAATATCTGTGTGTTCCAAGTTTTCATTTCAGGGTCAGTTCCCTTCTATCCATCACATTTGTGCCTGTGTGTGAAAAGATGCCTATGTATAAGGCATGGATATGATAATATACTTGACAATACAGGGGCCTACAATACCTTCTGAATATTCTTAAACAGCATATAGCTGGTGGACATACACATCATACTAACACAAATGTTGTAACATTACATTGGGGGCATTTTCCCTTCTCCAATTAAGATCCATAGTTTCAAAGGTACAGTGTTTTATAACAACACACATATTTTTTTAAACAATTAAGCAGAGAAATAGAGCAGAAAGGCCTCTTGAAGTTCTTCATCTACATAAAGCATGTATGGTGATTTGGTGAAAAAATTTTAGGACTAGATCAGTTTCAGTCATGGTATTTTGTTTGGCTATTTTTTTGTTTGGTTGGATTTATTCTTGTTTCTTTTATTTGATAATTGTAGGTGCTAATATGGATTGTTTGTTGTTGGTGGGTTCTCAGTCAGAGCAATTTACAAAGGCAGTTTTAAGGGATGACTTTGACATGTTTGATGACCAAAGTTTGCCTTTTCACTTTAGCGATCGAGCAAATATAACTCAGTAGCTGCCCAAATCTTTTCCATAAGAACTTTGCCAAAAGGTATCTCAAAGTGCATCCAAAATCAGCTTTGGGATCCATTATGTGATTATAGTGTCTCATCTGTTCATAATTTAGATTACAATTAATATATATCACTCTGGATACACATAGGTCAATAACAGCCTTATTTTCATTGTCATTTACATGCATTAATCATTTTTTAGGATTTTGAGACCAGTTTTAGATTATTTAATTATAAAGCATATTGAGTGAGGTACTTGTTACAAAGGACAGCATACCCACCTATCCACATCAGTGCATGAAATCTTTTGTCAGTTTTAGGGAGCACTTGAGCCATTTCATGGTGATTGAGTAAATCAGCAATCACCCCAAACCTCAGTATGAAGCTTTAAGTAAGCCTATTAATGACCCTCTCAAGCAAAACTTGGGTCTTTTAGTCTTTTTTTTTTCAAACAAAAGCACTAAAAAGATTTATTTTGACTAATATCAAAGCAGAACCATTTTTGATTCCCTGTGACGCCTTTCATCTTTAAAAAGGAATGCATCAAAAACCTTCTTAAAATTTACATTTTTTAAATTTAAAAATGTTTAGTTTGGTAAAGAATAAAAACAAAATCTCAACTTTTAACAGGCAGGTAAAATAATAGATCCTGTATGTGAAAAGGCACTTATGGCCTGCATCATTCAACAGGACGCTGGGCCCAGGTGTGATTGTTTTAACATGCTTCTTTTTTCTAAGCCCATGTCCAGCTGAGAGTGTACTGTAGAGGTACAGCTTGGCAAGTTTGCTCCAGGTTCTGTGTGTGCATGTATGTGTGGTCGAGGGCCACGTCTGGCCACATCTAGTGATGCGGAAAAGTTCAGGTCTCTATGGTTAAAGTGTTTTCCACTCTTTTCCAAGCCTATCCTTGGAGCGTCTGCTTCCTGAGACACGTGCCCTCCCCGAAGGCATCCCTTCTCAGGCCCGACTGGCTTGAGCATTGGAAACAATATTGCGTGGTAATATAGCACCACAACCACAAACTGTAACATATTCAGAAGTGTTTCAGGAACTCATCGCTCGTCTTAAAGGAATGAAACAACTGCAGTTAAAGGACTGAGAGCTGAAGAGCATGTTCTCAGACTCAACTCAGATCCATTGTATCTCTAATCCAGTGAAATTCTGACACATTTCTCACCATAAGGAGAATAAGCAGATGAGACTCTTAGATACCAGACCACATACAGGACATTCTTTTATCATTGGTATCATTGTGGTATCATTGTGTCTAACAGACACAGTGGTGGAATAGCTAACTTAAGCTACATAAAATCAGCATCGGCAGTGTATCCTTACATTATTATAAAAACAGATTACTGTGTGCAGGATGAAACAATTAAAATAAAAAGCGTGAATACTGCACATGAACTAGTAAGTTTAAATAGGAAACAAATCCACTGGGAATTAAAGATCATCCACTCTTTTTTGCCAGTACTTCACTCACAATATACATCTGTAGCCAAACATCATTCTGTTGTTGAAAAAAGGAAACAGCCTGTTGGAATGTTACTATGCAACAAAAATCTTCCAAACCAGGTACATTTTAAATGTGTAAATGAGCCGTTATAGTCATACGAATACACACCACAGCACACAGTGTGAACACTGTGAAATTCTTTCTCTGCATTTAAACCGTTCACCAAGTGAAGTAGTGGGAAGCCAGTGCTGCAGTCCCTGGGGAGTAGTGTGGACCATCCTCAAGGGCACTTTAGTAGTGCCAGTGGCAGTCCTGGGATTTAAACCCATAACCTTACAATCATGGGGCAACTCCCTAACCAACATCCCACCAGCAGTGCTATGTACATCGCATTGGTTTTCATTAAGACTTATGCTTCAACACTGCAGGATATGCTGACGTTCAGGAGAAGACTCTAGGCAGGACAGTGCAAAACCTGCTTCCTCTCTGATGCATGTATACCAGGAAACCTTAGGGTAAGTGAATGTAACTGTGTAAAAGTAAATGTTTTACTACCTTTCTTACTCCTGGATACATATTATGAATTGTTGGATACATAAGGTGATTTTGTTGTTTAAATAAAAAATACCACAAGTTCTCCAATTCTGTCCTCAGGGACCCCCAATTCTGTTGGAGAAAAATAGAACTCTACTGTACACAACTGGGTCTGGAGCCACGAAGAGCAAAATGATTCAGATGCTGTGAGAGATTCAAAGTAATATAGCAGTGGTCAATTTGGTTAAATTAATTTAAATTAAATTACCTCTTCATGTTGAGACCTGAGGAGTGAAGACTGATTAAACGAGATTAACTTGCAAAATTCTATAAGTTACACAAAAACAAGATTGCAAAGAGCTGTAAAGTGATTTACTAAAAGCTTTGCCAGCCTGCGACAGTTTTGCTCACAGTTTGCGCTCTCCACTGCATTCTGTGTGTGACACGGTGGCCTCTGGCAGGTTCTCTGGATGAGGAAGGCTATATCTCACTGCCTTGAGCCAATGCAGCTGTTCCTTGGTTATGACATCTGGGGCTGACAGATCGTCATGGCGCCAGCGGTGCCCCACACACCCCTGGGCGCCACACACTACATTCACGCCACACCCCTCTCACATCCTCCACTTCCAGATGCATGCTGGGGTGCCACGGGGTGCCATCCAATCTCATCATGGCCCGGCCTCACAGCCAACGCTCTGCGTCTGGGAGCCAAGCCATATGTCAAGGTCAAAGCTGGGTAAGGGAAGAGTGTAGAGCACCTCATCTGAGAAATAGCACAAGATTTCAACACTGATTACTAGGAAAAGACAAACAAGAACGTGTTGTGCTGTCAGTCTTGTGAAACCTGACCAAAGATTTAAAGGAACCCCACAGCATTTATCAACGTAATCTGTCGCATCAATGTTGTACCATCCATTACAATAATTATGACCCATCTTCACATATTAGGAGATATCATTTCATACTCAGTTATACTCAGTTATTAGCTGTTTTTCTTGAAAACTTGAAAAAAGCATTTCTGGTTATATTTACTTTACTTAATGTTTTATTGTATCCCCATGCCTCTCTCTGGCAAACAAGTCCCATCTCAGAAAGAATGACTTATAATTTACAATTTTTTAAATAAGTATTATTATTATTTTTAATTGAAGAATTAATGAGTGTTCTATAAAATGACATAAGAACAAAAGAATCGGGAGACATCAGTTCTTCAGGGTTTGGGCTAGGCCCCATACTTCCAGTAAAGGGCCATCTTAATGCTTCAGCAGACCAAGACATTTTAGACAGTGTGGGGGAAATTTACTAGTTAATCAGTTTGCAGTGTCGTTTAACACATATAGTGTTTTATACATTTATATTCATATAGTCTATCACATCTATCTTTGCATCTTGTATTTTTGTCTATGTATCTCGATAAAGAATGTTTCTGGCTTACTGCAGGGTCAAGGCCCAACCGAGGAGGGGTAGTGTGAATAGAATGGCATCAACTAAGAAAGGTGTGAAACCTCAAAATTATGAGCAACTATGAGAAGTATGCTTCCAACGTTGTTGACACAGTTTGGGGAAGAACCTTTTGTATAGTAGCATGCCTGTGCCCCAGTACACAAAGCAAGCTCCATAAAGACAAGGTTGTATGAGTTCGGTGTGAAAGAACTCACACAGAGTCCTGACCACAACCCCACCCAACACCTTGAACTGGAACAGAGATTTTGAGCCTGACCTTCTTGCCCGACATCAGTATCTGACCTCACTCTACAGAATGAATGGCCACAAATTCCCACAGAAACACTTCCAAATCTTGTGAAAAGACTTCCAAGAAGTGTGCAATGACATTAAAGTCCCTAAAGGTGAATGGCTTCACAATTTCATGCAGTACACACTGTGTGCTGTTTTGTGTTCACATATGACAGAATGGTAACTTTCACTTCACAATTTTTCAATTCGTTTGTCCATTTAATGGATATCATGAGGCCATGTCATCATTTAGGCCTGCAAGTCATCATACACAGCAATATAAAGACAGAATTACAGCCCAGTACCAGCATCTCACAATATGATGCAACATTAGACGCCAGGGAATTTTGGAGCAAAACAACTGGGAACAGCTGGAGTCCACAGCATTTGGAGAAGTTGATTTTGATTTTCCTGTGGGGCCGCCACACCCTCACATGGGAGCAGGAGTCTGAGAAAGACACATCTGGAAGGCCCAGACTGTGTTTGGATTACCACTACTGGATGAGTGCGCTCCCATCCGGGCTGCATTACATCTCCCAGTCCTTTCTGTTCGCAGGGACGTTTGCTTTGGCTCATCCCGAAGGAGCAGACACAGTGGCTTAGAGCATGCTGAGGATGGCAGGGCATGATCTCCAGTGAATCTCGGGAAGTGACTTAGCTTCTTGTGATCAGGCCCAGTCTACACACAGGGATTTGGTCACAGTTCTCTTTGATCAGTCTCTGTGACTAAATGTAAAGCTCTCTTGTTCAAAAGATAAATGAGCAAAAATGCACTAAACTCTTTTTAATGTCTTCAGTCCTCAGAGCATTTTCCATTTTTGAAGATCATTTCAAAGCTACAGCAAATCTTTATATTTAAGAAATACAGACGGTAAAAAAAAGTCAGTAACTTAAGTATTGGTATTTAACAGACTGTGTTGTTACTATTTCAAATGTTCATACACTGCTGTATCTTCTTATTCAAGGAAAACGGAAGCTGCATCAAGGATTGATTTGTTCTAACATGGGTATGATTCATTTGATAGATAGATTGATAGATGAATGGATGGATGGATGGACAGATGGAAGGATGGGTGGATGAATGGATGGATGGAAGGATGGATAGCTGGGTAGATGGATAGATAGAACATCCTAGTTTTGAGCCTTAGAACTTCCAGAAACCTAAAGAAATGTTGTCTCATGAAACAGGTCCCACCCACTGGAGATCAGAATGTAATTAGGTCAGACTGAATCTGATGAACCTATGTTTCTAACCAGACCTCAGTAGTAAAACAGGAGAATCGCTGCACTTCTTGACAAGTATAAATACAAATATGTTTGTATTAAACAAAATGAAGAACAAATGAAACATATGTTCCTATACATCATTGTTCTGTAAGGCCTGGAAAACTTTCTCTGAATGTTAACAACAACAAATAGTTTAGTTTTTTTTAGTTCATTTTGCGATATCCGCTGAGAAATCTATGCAAGAGTAAAATGTATGATCTTTATTTCCATTATACTGAGATAATGTGGTGTGTAGACTATGATTAGAGTTTTATAGTTTACTGGAACTGGAATGGAACTGTCTGTATTCAGACCGAAGAGACCATAAAGGGTTACCAACTTTTATTTTATTCTAGCACAAGATGTTAAAACGAAAACCAGTATTCATTTGAATTTTTTTCTTTCTTTCTTTCTTTATTTAATCGATTGCCAAGCCCAGTGCCTCAGACAGCTCTTATTGGATCTGGATGGGCATTTTAACCTAAGACCACTGATTTGGGAAGTGAATATTGGTTGCATAGAATTCAAACACTGGCAAAACTAGAGAAGAAGATGTTGGTTTTACTGGACAGTTGATATGAGCCGGACTGAACAGTGGATGTTCGCTACTGTGTGGGAGCAGGTTGTGAGAGGATATGCAGACTGCCCGATTCTATCACCATCTGGATCAACAAGGCCAGTGTTGTCAGGCCACAGTAAATACTTCCCTGGGGGAAAGCAGAGCAAAACAACCTTAAATCGCAGCCCTCTGTTATTACGACCATGTTTTCCCAGCTAATGTACTACAGCACTGTGCCTCAGGTTAACATCCAGGAAATATGAATCTGTCAAAATGCCAGGAATGTTTGACATACAGCTTCTTAATTGGGTTCAAACTGCCTGAAAGTAGAGGCTTTAATACTGAAAACCTAGGGCACTTGCATGTGCATGAAATTATGAAGCTTAACATTGGGCTAGAATGTAACTGAAATGCATTTCTTCCAAAAAAATCTTTACAAAAAAACAGCCAAATAAACCTCATGGTTGTTGCTGGAGGAATTTTCTGAAAAGACATTTCACTTACATTAAGTGTTTTAAGAGCAATACTTGTTCTAAAGCATGAAACAGGCTTGTCCTTTGTTGGAATTCATAGCAATATGTGTAGCAAGAAACACAGCTTTCAAGAGGCTCCCCCATCATCTGCCAAAAGCCTTAAAAGACACATCTGCAAGGCCCTCCTTAGACATCCCCACCACCGCAGTTCCTCAAGTCTCTCCCACTGATGGATGGTTTGTCGAGGAGGGAGATAGAGGAGGGAAAAAAACGGGCACTTGCAATTCATCAGGGCCGGAATAATGAGTGGAGAGCTACATTGATTTAGCCTGGGGCTTACAGCTTGAACATCTGGCCCAGTTGGCAGGCAGCGCTGGGGCCGGCACTATTGGAAAGCTTTCTTTGGAGCGTCCAGATGCAGAGAGAGGAGGACTGGTACAAATGCCACAGATGGAAATGCTGGAACAGATGATGCAGTGGGCAGCGCCTGCCGCCGTTGGCACAGGTAGCTTGTCTCCAACAGCTGGCATAGGTTAGGCATTCTTGGGAATTGGTGCCTCAAATGTTCGCACTGGCAGAGGTTGCGCCTGTGGTACATACACACGCCGTCACACAGGCCTCATCAATCAGGAGAACTATGGGAAAGAATGGAAAAATGAAGACAGAGTTTTGTTTGTCCCCTGTGGAGTTTCTAATTTGGGTGTTTCTAATTATTATGTGACTATTCAGATCTCTTAGTGTTGCTGTTTAAGGAAGAAAACACAACACATTATCACTATAAAGCCCCTTTTTCAGGTATTTTGTTCAAGAAATCTTAGAAATTTATTTTTAATAAAATTCTTCAGTGGTTAGGAATGAACAATTTCATGTGTGTAAGTTTAATATAAGCTGTTTTGAGGACTCTTGATATATAAAGAAAACATGCACCACGGTGTACTTGGTGTAAATGTTGTAATTACTTAAAAATAAATAGATATACAAAGATATTCTATTGGATACACATCAGGAAACAAGCTTTTCAGTGATATATACACTATATGGACAAAAACATTTGGACTATTACACCAACAGGGACTTTGATGACGCTGCATTCTGTTATTTGCAGCTATAGCAGCTTTCAGTCTTTTTTGATTTTTGATGTGTTTGTAGGAATTTGTGCCCATTCATTTTGTGAGTGAAGTCAGGCACTGATGTTGGATGAGAAGGCCTGGCTTGCAATCTCTGTTCCAGTCCATCCCAAAAGTTTTCGATAGGGTTGATGTCAGGGCTCTGTTTGCGCTAGTCAAGTTCTTCCACACCAAATTCCTCCAGCCATGTCTTTATGGAGCTTGTTCTGTGCACTGGTCCACAATCATGCAGGAATAGAAAAGGTTCTTCCCCAAATGTTGGAAGCATGGCGTTATCCAAAATGTCTAGGTATACTGAAGCATTAAGATTGCCCTTCACTGAAAATCAGGGGCCTAGCCCAAACCCTTAATTTAGAGATGTGTCCCAATACTTTAGTCTTTAATATAGTGTAAGACAACATGATTGTGCCCAGAAGACACATTCTTTGGAGAATTGTAGATCTAAAAATCTAAAAAGGACCAAAATCAGGATTTCTTCCAGTAGTGTCTTGCCTTAAAATAAAATAGTTCTCTGCAGTGATGGCATAGGACAACATGTTTAGGTTCTCATTGGCTCCCTTCAGTCAATGGCCCTTTAAAGAACTGTATTTGTAAAAGTGATGCATGAGAGTGAAGAATCTTTTAAAGTTTAAACTTTGCTAGGAATCCATGTGTCTAACCTTATCTTCCTATTTTAGCCAAACCGTAAAATAGGCCTGTGCTGTGTGCACATTATTTAACATATCCATTAATTGGGACTGCACAAATGTTGTGTGTGCTGCATAAATGGCAGATAATGCAAAATGTTCCATTGCAATGTGATATTTCACTTCATACAGTCCACAAAATGTTTTATTTTTCTGGCCTGAAATTTGCAGCTAGATGATATCTTTGGGAATAGAAGAAAACAAAACAAAATAGCAGATTGTGAGTGGGAGAAGGCTTGGCCAGATGTATAGAGTCTGGACGCCTCTGACTGGCACGAAGCTGGCCACTGCTCACTGATGGACATCTGGAAGGCAAATTGGGTAATGGTGCCTCCAAGCCAAAAGGTAGTCAGCCATCTCTTCCTCCAGCAATGCGAGGGCTGCTGCCGCATCTGTGCTCCACCTAGCCCATGAAAACATCCCACCGCAGGCCATAGAGGAGCCGGGGGGAACTAGCAGGGTGGAGCGCAAGATCTCCAGCCATGTCTCTGGGACAGAATGAGATTTAAGATCAGCGAATGTGGTGGGGTGATAACAGGAACGCAAGCTGCTAATGTTCTGATGATTGAGACATAGCCAGTGAGTGGACAGTAGCCTGCTGTCTCATCCATCTGACTCATTGATGAACAACAGTGAGATGATCTCCTGATGGTCTCATTTTCTCCTCAGAGCCGCAATGTTTCATTTCTTTTTGGGTGATGAATTGCGCTGGATGTTTGGGTTTTAACGAGCAATTTAATGAGCGCTATGAAAAGTAGCTGTGCTGATGGCACTGGACCATGCATACACAAATGTCTTCATTCACTCTTCAGAAAGGGATGCTTCAGATGGAATAAATGAAGAAAGAGTGAATCATTTTTCATGTGACTGCAAAACACAAATAAGCGACAACTCTTTGATTTGGTTGGCACCATAACACAACAAACAACAAACTGCTCGTTTTGCACTGTTACATAAGAACAGTGAGCTTGGCAGCAACATTGTCACCGCCGGCATGGAGCAGGGTCCACAGTGGTTGGAATTTCTCTACAAGTGCCCAAGTTGTAACAATGGGACGTGATTGACAGATGTGTAAAGAATTGTGAATCCAAAACAAAGCTGCTGTTTTCCCTTTTGTGAGCCCGATCCTCGCCATCTGTAGATAAACAAGTTAAACACACAGCGCCTTCCCCTGATGCTCACACCCTGGAGAACAGCCCCCTCCCTCTCCCAGCCAGATGCTGTACCTCTGGAGGCATGAAACAGCACAACAGGCCTGAACAGATGTTCCACTGCCCATCAAGAGGGTGAAAGTGAGACGGACAGTCCATTAATTATTTACACGCAGCAGTATTGTTCTTAGCTGCTGTTCCCCATGTTATAGAGAACATGGTCAGAGGAGACATGTACAGGTGGCCCGAAAGCATATGGTCAATGCTGGGACGAAATCTTGTATCTTTTAAACTCTATCTTTACCAGAGATGGACCAAACCTTGGTGGTCATTTCAGACAGTTTATTTTTGTCCTTTTTTTGTCAAATTGGTAATGCAAAAAAGCGACAAATTACAGGTGTTTTGACCTGACAATGACGTCAAGATGTGAAAATCATAAACCGCTTCCATCACCTTTACTTTTCCAAAGGCATGTGACCATGTGTGTGTGGGACCAGTGAGTAAAATTTTTTATCAATTGCTTTCAAGTAAAAAAAAAAAATGTTGTTATTGTTTTAACATCCAAATTATGTGGCTTATTCACTTTAATCAGAAGCAAAATTAGTCCCTTTTCTGCTGTGTGAGATAAATAGGTTAATACATCTTGGGCAGAGTCTCCTCCAGTCCTGAAAAAAAATTGAACATGGCAGGCCAGAACACGGGCTGGTTTATGAGCGCTATTTCCTCTTTTTTGTGTGTCACCATCCATCATCTGGGAATCAAGGCTGGCAGGAATATCTTATTCAAACAAGTCATCAAATCACCAAGTCCCATAACACTCAGTAGAAAGGCTATTTCTTCAAACTGACAAATACGTTCTGTAAAATCATCTGATAGAACGCAAATGATTAATTGGTGGACTATCATGGAAAACTATGTATTCCTTGCTTTATTAAGCAGAACAGTTTGACTCAAATGTATATGTTGGCAAATTAAAAACATACCATTCACTTCCCAGCCTATAGAGCCCATACATGTATGAAATCCAAACCACTGTCTATTTAAATGTTGTTCTGAACTACTTCATGTTGTAAAGAGCATTTCAGCACAGGCTACTTTCTGAACGAGAACAGTCTATCAGAACAAAGGTGATTTACATACAAAAAGTAACAAAAACTGCAAGCAGAAAGAGAAGTTGGGTAATGGTCATGTAAAAATATATTCCGGCTGTTTCCACTGGTGCATAAAACCACACAGACATTATAAGTGGATATATGAGGGCTAAGCTCTACTCTGTGAAATAGTATTTACATACACAAATACACACACACACACACACACAGTCATGTTCTTCCAGCTGTGGTGTTCACCGTAAAGTGTTAGCCTTAATTCATCAGCATGTTTTCAGCGGTTAAAAGCGAATTCCTCCATATGGCTGGGTGCTTAATTAAATGCTAATTGTTATGAGCTATAATAATTGTGGGAGTGCGGCGTGCAGCAGGCTCAGAGCTGCTGCTGGGTCCCCAGAGAGGACCAGAGAGGCTGGGCTCCAGATAAACAGTCCCTCACTCTCCTCCAGAGAGTGTGTGATCGGCCGGCTGATGAGAATTCTTTCCCACACTCCCACCCCCTCCCCTTGGGTGTGTGGCTCTTTCTGTCGCTACCTGACAGCATTGGGTGTGGAGGTGTGTGTGGAGTGCAGCCCGATGCTGTTTTCTCATTGCCACAGCTCATTGCATTGCTTTACTTTTTGTGCTTCTTCTCTAATTAACCAGCTAATTGCTTTTATGTTAATATTTTAACTGTCTGCTGTTAATTGTATTTACTGTACATTCACTAATGTGCTTGGGGAAGTTATTCTATATAGGACTGATGGAGGAGTCACAGTTGTGATAAAGCGTGTTTAATTTTTCCTCTTATTGCCACCAATCATGCCATGACAATAATCAAACCTATTTTCACATCTTGATTAGATTTATGTGCATCTATTAACACGTTCTTTTATTGTAGCAATATGCCTAACGGCATAATCTCAACATCACACTTGAACTATTGCTTCACAGTTAAGTCATCAGCCTTAAATTAACACTCATGATGTACACTGGTAGTCGGCACATTTTCACAGCATACACTGGAGACTGGTTTAACACAGCTGGTGCTAATTTAACTGTACAGTTGTTGTTCGGTGTCTATGCTGAGATAAAAACAGTGCTACTACTGTAAATAATAATGCAAGTCATACGCATATTTAAAATGTTCACCTTTAAATGGCTCATATTTTACATTTACCATGGATGTTATTTCCAGTTATGATTTTTTCATAGCTTTGAATACCCAAAACAGATTAATTTGTCCTTAGAATTAAACATGTTATTTGGGTTACTGTCTCAAGCAGTGCAGGTTGAAACAGTTATATTTCAACATAAAAGGGTTCATTTGCTATTGTCTCAACTGGAGTCCAAAGGTCTGAGCCCATTGTTTACGTTTTTTGTTGTGGTTTTTTTTCATTTTAAAACAATGTTTTATCAACTATGTCATCAACATAACAATTTCATTTATTACTATTTTTTTTATTCTTTCATGAGTTTGATCTTATACATCCCCCTTCTGCTTTAGTGACAGTGAGCACATTAGCTGGCCTTGACTCTGATGAATAGATCAAATCCACCCGAGAGTCTTTCTGAACATGCGCTTCAATGACAGAGATCAGAACAAAATCCAATCTTTTTATACCAAGTCCTTAACATGGACAGTGTCAGACATTTGCATAAATATGAACAGAGACCTGGAAATACTACAGTATCTTGAAAATGTTTTCTTCTTCATTTTATTGTTTCCAAATTCTCTAACTTGCTGTCATTTATTTCCCAAATTCTCAATGTGGCCTCAAACACTGCCGAATGCTTCTCTGTTTGAGACAGCATAAAAAAATCATTAATAATTCATTAATTAGTTAATTATGAAATCACCATGTTTGTTGCCTAGTTTCCATACATGGAGTGTATAAAGTGAGTTGTGCAGTTTGAAATGTCTCTATTTTACTTCCAAATAGTGGAAATTCAGAAAATTCAAAGTAGGAAATTAGTTTTTTTTAATACAGTAATTTACTTCCCAAATATTGAGCATTAGGCCATGCTGTAGAGCTGTTAAGAGTGAGAAAACGATTTTTGAATCAGACACAAAGTAGACCACTGTATCTTATGCCAGTGTCGGGGGGTTCCAATCAATGCAGTGTGGACTGGATTTAGAGTTCCTACAGGGTTTGTTTATGGTCTTCAAAGAAGGTCCCTGTCTGGATGCTGCCAGAGAAACACTGGACCCTGGGGTGTGAAGTGCAGCGCCTTCCTTTGTTACTTCCTGAAGTAAAATGTCAGCGTCATGTTTGGGGTGAAGCCTATTGAAGTGGCTATAGTAATAACATATTATTTCAGCCTGCATACCAGTTCATTCAGGACTGTTTTTATCACTGTTTATGGTATTTTGGCTGGGCTGGTCTTGCTGCCCATGGTCTTCATGCTTCTCAGTGTCTGCTATTCAGCTGTGCTACTAGATATCCAGACATCCTCTCTCTATTTCTCTTGCTCTCTCTGTGCTCTGAAGCAAGATTAATCCCATCAAAAAGGCCAGTGTATCAACATCTGCCTAATCCTGTCTAATGGCAGACACTGGCATGAAATTCTTACCTCCAAGCAACATGTATTAGCATAATTAGAAGGAGAATTGGGGGCCAATGCTGAAGCATGTTGGGCCATTTTGTGTGTATGTATGTATATATATATATATTCTCCTAGTGGTTAGTACATGTGAAGTATGCATTGTTTAATACGCGGTTTGAGGTTCATAGAGGCTGCTGGAGCTATTGAACAGACCACAAATGTCCCTTTCTTCAAGACGGATTCCACAGTGACCTCTAGAGGAAGGAATTCAGACACATCCAGGCCTATTGGGAGAAAACAGAAACACCCACTCAAGATTCTTTGAAATTACAAAAGTTGTACCTTTTTGAACGTTTCTATGAGCGTGTACAGAATTGTAACCCTTTATTCTTATTTTTAACAGCTACGGTCTTACTTTTTTCCATACTATGTCACTGTGGCCATATCTGCAAGGGTACCTTTAGCTAGGGATATATAATGTTTGGACCTTGTGGGGAGAATTACCCTGACACTACCCTTTATCTGTGTAGATAATGAGATATTCTATCCCATGCTACTTCAGAAGCAAGTCTTCATACAACCCCTTACATAAGCTTTGATAATTAAGACACTTTGGTGGCACATTTCTGAATGACTTTTCTATTTTAATATTCCTATGCCAACATAAAAATGACTTCTAATAGTCCTTCATCACCCTCCAGAACTGCACTTTTCAATGGCAGAAGCGACAAATCCCTCACATCTTTCACTTCACTTAGAACAGATGGAGAGAATTGCAGGAAATATCATTTCAAACATCAGGCTGCCTGAGCTGATGGCAGAGCCACATTTAAGGGACTGCATTCTGCAAAAAGCATTTGGGATCAAAAACAAGGTTTTCTCTCTCTCTCTCTCTCTCTCTCTCTTTTTGTCTCTCCAGACAGGACGTTAGTAGATAGGATGTTGGTATGTTCTTTTAAAAGGGACCCCTGGTGAGGATGCGTTTGCATCATTTTAAAATGAGAACCCTTTTCCTCTTGAACTGTGCCATACCACCAGTAGACCAACAGCGACATTTCAGGGAAAGTGTTGCAATCGTGATGATTTAAGAAATATTACTGCTGTCTTACTGCTACATATGGCTTCAAGCTGCACTGAAAACGTGACAGAAAAATTCAGACAGTGAGTTTAGGAGAAATGGACACTTTGTGCTGGGAATGGACTGTGGACAGTGACACCAAAAGGAGTAAAAATTGAATGATCATTCTTACACTGTGTTCATGTTCAAAGTCAGAACATTCTCACTGATCCACTGAACAACACACGACACCTGTTGTGCACACAGATTTTGTAAAGCATTAATCACTTTCATCTCCTGTGTTACAGACAGAGAGCCTATTAACTTGAGTTTAGACGCTTCTCACCCATGCAGTTCTACTGAAGAACAACATGAATGATGCTGAATGACAATCATTCGCAACACTCCTTGACAGAACAAGGACCAGATTGTTGGGAAGCACTGCGGCGACAATAGAAAGAATGTGGTGTGCTTTAAACTGTCCCCCACATGTAATGGCTCACACACTGACACATTCAACACATCAGCTTAATGAGGAGGCCATTCTTTGCATTAAATAATAATGGTATTAGGTCAAGATTCCAGACCTGGGAGGACAGTGGTTTGTTTTGAAATGTATTAGTAACGCCAATTAATTTACTGGGGCGAAAGGGGCACACTGTGGGACCACGACAAGGGGCGGGTTGGGCTTTCACAGCCAACTAGGAACAAGTGACTGTATTCATGAGGTCCGGACTGAACTCTGTGTTACGCATCTGTGGGGTCTCTGCACTCACCTGATTATGTCTTCCCCACACAGCACTGGCCCTGCGGCCACTGTTTTGCAGAAAAAGCTAAACTATGAAGAAGTCCACCATCATGTTGGGATCTGCAACGGCACATTAGTCTGTATTACATATTTCCATTAATTTTTTATTTGTTTACTTTATTTCTCATTAGGAACAAAGCAGTCTAGTATAAGAGAAAATGGAGGAACTACTTATGTGGTATAATAGAAATGCATACAATATACATTTTTCATAATATATTAGTATTTAATGGGCAAAGCCATGCAACACAAAGTTATTTGTAATAAGATATTCCTGGCTTACTCAAAAAAAGGAAAAAACAACATTACATGAAATATTACTGCTACCAATAATAATGATAAAAATATGAATAATGTAATGGAATTCTTTTTTAGAATTGGAATGAATGATTCAATAAAATGTCTTAACACTGATGATTCTTAAGAATATTGTGTTACTATATATACTAGGCTATATCTAGGCTATTATCAGTTACTAATT
>JBBPDH010000144.1:9929604-9942751 GCA_037974565.1 Clupeocharax schoutedeni
CCCCCCCCCCCCCCCCCCCCCCGTCAGGGGGCCAAAGGGTTAGGAAAATGAATGACAGTAATGGTGCGGCCAGTGAACCATAAAGAAGTTGAAAACAATATCAGCTGCGTGGATCTGTCAGTTGCAAATGCGCTGTGCTGGCCTTTGTTTATGGTTACTGGAAGGAGAGCAGCAAGAGGGAAAGAAAAAAACTTGAGGGTATTTAAATTCTCTGTGCAGGAAACTAGGTTAGAAAAAAAGTGTCGGCTTTCACACAGACCTATTTTCTAAAGTTCTCCTTTGCTGGGAGATTACAAGTAAAGGGTGGGGGGGGGAGTTGGCCAGGTTTCCACAGAATCACCTCTCAACAGTTCCTTACTAAACCCCCCTCCTCCTTTTTTTAAGGGAGAGAAAGAGAAACAAAGTTGTATAAAGGAGAGGCTGGTGGCAAGAGTGTAGAGGAGTAGCATATGGCACTAAAAGGAGCACAGCTGGAGGTAGCATTTCCATCTGAACATGATGTCAGAGCAGCTGACAGGCTGCCATCCCCCAGTCTTTTCTTCTACCGCACAGACTGGGAGTTAGTGTGTGTGCGGATCTGTGTGCAGGAGGAGGCATCGCATTCCCCTCCAACATCTCCTCCACTTTGCATCTGTCCTTTGCAGTTTTTTTCTTCGCTCTCTCTCTCTCTCTCTCTCTCTCTCTCTCTCTCTCTCTCACTCTTTTTCTCTCTTTCTCTCTTACCCTTCCTACTACCCCTTCATTGATTCTGCGAAGGGAACTACAGCAGCAGACTCTACCACAACAGTGGACTTAATCAAGTTGATGCGTACCGCAGGTACTGTACTGGGGGTTCTGGCAACAACTGGGTATTTTGAATTCGGAGCATTTTAGGCATTTTTAGTTGCGTGAATGGAAAGTCTGGGGTTTTGTGCTGGGGTAGTTTAACCAGGTTGGTACACGAGTGACACTTCTTTCTTGTTGTGAGGACGAGGTCACCAGGCAAGCTTTTCAGTAAACTGTTGTTTTTGGTTTTTCTTGCATCGCTGTGAATGGCGAACAGTATTCAAACTGTAATAATTGTGACATTGTTTGTGCTCTGTGCTTGTGTGAAGTTTAGTGATAAAAAAAACTTTATTAATGTGTGTTTTTAACATGAAAAATAATTTATGTTTGGTTACATTCTTAAGTCCTGATGTGTTTCCTTTACTGTTTTTAAAAAATAAGAGATTTTTTTGAAGAGTCTGGCAGGGATGTTTTTTTTGTTCAATCCCTCACAATAAAAAAAGTAATCTCATAAAATGACAGAGAAATATGCTAGTATTCTGTTTTAAATTGCATTAGAAAAGTTTAAAAATCACTTGTGTGAATTAGTTGTGAAATGACTAAATTGTGCCTCAGTGGGTTTAGCGCTTGTGCGTCTTTTTTCCTGTTGGTAGTGACTAATTTAGAACTTGCAGATTTGAGCTGCCTGAATTGGCTAGACAGCTGTAATCGCACTCCTCCTAGTCTTAATCTCTTTATCTGGGCAGCAGCTGCCATATGGCCTCAGTCAGCTGGATCAGATGTTCATAAGCCTCCTTCTCTGTCCCTCTCTGTCCTCCGAGCCTCCTAATTTGATCGCTGCTACCTTGCGAACTGTACTGCAATCTTTATTTTTAGCCATCTTAAGGATTAGGATTGATGTAGACTACAGGGCACTTAAAGTGATTGTATTGTAAATCTGCTGTGGGCTGCCTCTTTGGGGAGGATGTTCCATTTCTCGAAAGATTTGGGGAGGGGAGCGAAGAGGAGGAGGGGTTGGTTAGGGGTTGGCTGTCCCATGTCTGCCCCCTCCCCGTAAGCCCCTCATTAACGAAAGTCTGAGCAGTGTTTAAGGGGGGGTTTGGCTTGGTGTCCCAATCAGAATTAAATGAAGATTCAAATGAGTTCATTTAAGTGCGCTGGTTGAACATGGTGCCCATGCATTTTTTGAGGCGGGAGCTGTCTCCGCGGGTAACAGGTGTGATTTTAACATTTTTCTTTATATTCCTCTTTGACTTGATTATTATTTTTAAATTACTTGTGGCATCAACACTTTGATCAGTTCAGGCATTTTTTCTTCTTTTTTTTTAACTGTTCATCTGTGCTTGTCTCTGACTTGGTGACTGGATGTCTACTGCTATTATGAAAGTTGCGCTGATGTTACACTGCCTCCCTCATCGTAACCTTAAAGATCATGGTACTTAGCATTCTTAAGAACGCTGCTACAGTGTGACTGTGCTGTTGAGCTGTTTGTGTACCTGTAAGCCTGTTACCTAAACACACCGTCCTGGCCAAAGTGGGTTATTAAAAATAACTGCTCCAAGAGCACAAAGAGGAAAGGCGGTGAAATGACTTGCGCACACGCATCTCTGGCATCGGGATTTCAGCTTTTAACAGCGCACTATCAGACCTAGCACATCCGCACAGATCTCATAAGTAATTTTAACTGATTGTATATTTTCATTTTGTTTTATGGTTATTTTACACATCATTTAAAATTGTAAAATGAAAAACTTAGCGACTCATTAAGAGCACACCAGCTGAATACACTTAGCAGTCAGAGGATTGTAGAAAAAAATTGGGATAGCAGATATTGTGACTTTATTTGTTTGAACTTGAATCTTTGTAATCCTTTTATGTCGGCTCTCTGGTGAACATTTTTCTAGTGTTCCCACAGGGATGGAGGGAGGGAGGGAGGGGAGGGAGAGAGAATTAGTGCGAGAGCCAGTGAGTGTGTGTGTGTGTGTGTGTGTGTGTGTGTGTGTCTGTGTGCACTGGGGGAGAGAGAGAGAGAGAGTGGGACTAAGCGGGTGGGAAAAGAGAGAAGTTCTATACAGGGCTGCAAACAAACCAATTGTTGTTCTGCTGGGCCTCTCTAACATCTGCGGTCTTTTGCAGGTTATGAAGACAGCATGGAGTTTCCAGACCACAGCAGACATTTGCTACAGTGTCTGAGCGAGCAGAGGCATCAGGGATTCCTTTGTGACTCCACTGTTCTGGTTGGCGATGCCCAGTTCCGAGCTCATCGCGCAGTGCTGGCTTCATGCAGCATGTACTTCCATCTCTTTTACAAGGACCAGCTGGACAAAAGGGACATTGTTCATCTGAACAGTGACATTGTCACAGCCCCAGCCTTCGCTCTCCTGCTCGAATTCATGTATGAAGGGAAGCTCCAGTTCAAATCGCTGCCCGTGGAGGACGTGCTGGCCGCTGCCAGCTACCTTCACATGTACGACATTGTCAAAGTTTGCAAGAAGAAGCTGAAGCAGAAGGCCACAGCTGAGGCTGACAGCACCAAGCGAGAGGAGGATGCATCCAGCTGTTCAGACAAGGTGGAGAGCTTCTCTGAGGGTGGCAGCACAGGCCGACCAGGCACCGCCGACCTGCTGCACAGTGACGATGAGGAGCTAGAGGGCAAGCGGGACTGCCTACAGGAGCCGGGCAGCATGTGGATGCGCTTGGCCTCCGAGCGAACCGCCTCTCCGGCCACTAGCCCCAGAGAAGCAGAGCCACGCGGGCCTGACACTGGCAAATCCCCTGCAGTCAGCCCCAGCAGCTCCACGGGTTCATTGTCCCACCGTTCTGTGCCCTCCCGCAGGGTGTCAGCAGACACAGATTGCGTGCTGGACCTATCGGTGAAGTCGGGCCTGAGTGGGCCACCTGGGGAGGCCGTGGCTGGCGGGAACCCTTACTTCTGTGGCCCGGTGACCCCAGACAGCTTGCAGAGTGCCCTAGTACAGGTGAAGGTGGAGAAGGATGCAGGATCGGATGACGACGAGCTGACAAGTGGCGACTACGAAATGGAGCACAGCGGCCTGAAGGAGCCAGCCAGCACCAATGGCACCCACAGCATCCACACTGTCCAGCAGCGGAGGCTGGGCCTAGAGGCGCACCTCTCAGCCCTGCGCGAAGCCTCACTGGCTAGTGAGCTGGAGCGGGACAGCAAAGCAGTGGAGGACGAGAGTGAGGCGCTGGGTGGTGAGAACGATCGTGGACAAGAGGCAACGGGTGTGGAAAGCTCGCTGTTGCCCTATGTGACCAGCATGCTAGGTGCACCACACGCGCAGATCTTCATGTGCCCCTTATGCAACAAGGTCTTCCCTAGCCCGCACATTCTGCAGATCCACCTCAGCACGCACTTCCGTGAACAGGAGGGCGTGCGTGCCAAGCCGGCGGGCGATGTGAATGTGCCCACCTGCTCCATCTGTGGGAAGACCTTCTCCTGCATGTACACGCTGAAGCGGCATGAGCGGACCCACTCGGGCGAGAAGCCCTACACATGCACCACGTGTGGCAAGAGCTTCCAGTACTCGCACAACCTGAGCCGGCACGCCGTGGTGCACACGCGTGAGAAGCCACACGCCTGCAAGTGGTGCGAGCGGCGCTTCACACAGTCAGGGGACCTGTATCGGCACATCCGAAAGTTCCACTGCGAACTGGTCAACTCTCTGTCCGTCAAGAGTGAGGCACTCAACCTGCCTACAGTCAGAGACTGGGCACTGGAGGATAGTTCTCAAGAACTTTGGAAATGAAAGCTAAAATGACAACCCTTTCAAACTGCTTTTTAAGTTAAGAAAGAGAGAGAGAAAGAGAGCAGCATTGTGGGGCAGAGAGGTAAGGAAAGAGGTGGGCAGGGAGAAGGTGGAAAAAGTCTACATCAGTCATGTTTTCTTCTATGTACATTGCTTATCTTGTTAAATTGCACTTTACTAGCACATGAAAAAATGTTACTACTGATTTTTATTTTCTGTTTTTGTTGTGTTTTTTTTCTGTTTTTTTAAAACATCGGTGCTGGCTAAGGCTATCACTTCTGATATAAAATGTGTGAATTTGGATTTGACAGTGTATATACATACACTTCTGTACACTCCTGGATTTTTTTGAACATCCATGCCATGACAAAAAAAAAACATGAAGATTTCAGGTAATACACTGAGGAAGTTTAAAACTGGTAAGCATACACTAAACGGGTACTTAGATCCTATATTTACCTGTACACATAAGGCTCATTTATGAGCATGTGTATATATCGTGCACTACTATACCTTTTATTTTGAAAATATCATACCTGGTGTGTGAGTGTGGCGGCACACTGACACAGTGTGTTAACAAGTCAGTCCTTTAAATCCTGCGAGAATGTTTGCTCGAAAAAGCTCCAACCTTATGTTATTTAGGCTCTTGTACATTTTTTTAAACTTGTGATAGGAAACTTGACTGATAGAAGACGAAAAGGCACTCATGCAATGTACAGCCTCCTTTTTCATATCAATTGACACGTTTTTATATCATTTGATGATTGAACGGATGATTCTTTCATCTTTAATTTAGTTGCAGACCCTCAACACTTGTTTTCTACTGAGATTGGGTTTACGTTTGCTGCGTTTCTAGAGATTTCTGTAGTGTATTTTCTTTTGTTTGTTTTCAAAATGGGATCTGTTGTTGCATGACGTCCAACATGTATATTTAAGAAGATGTGAATTGCTGTATTACTGTACACTGTAATTGACCGATTCATTACAGTCAGGGCACCTGTCTGTTTAAAAAAATATATACTTTAATATTACAGCTGTAGAAATTGCATGAATTTTATTTAACTTACTCTTATTTTTGTTGTTGTTTTGCATTGGAGAGTGTATTTTTAATTAACTCATTTGATTCCTCAGTCATTTTATTTTTGTTTGGATTTTTTTGTTTAGATTTTGTTTAGTTTCTTTCTTCCCCTCCTCTTGCTAGAGGGTCTGTGGTGACTCCTGTTAAGACGTTCTGCTGGGCTGTGAAGGTGGTGTAAATGCACTGATGTTAGGTTGCAGTATGTCTGTGCCCGAGGGTTCTTGCTCCAGGCTTGTAGTAGAACACAGGAGTTTGATTGTGGGGCTGGGTGTCAGCAGAGGCTCAACATCTTTCCAAGGCTAGTGTGGTTCTTGCTTAGCACCTCCTCACACGCTGCTGTTCTCCACTGCTGGTCTCCAACTGCTGTCTGAGTATCCTGTTTACTGGCATCTAGCATTTGAAAAGTGTCAGCGTTTTTTTTTGTTTTGTTTGTAATTTATTTATTTATCTGCTCGATTGGCACTTGCTTCAAATTCTGTGGCCATGAAGATTCAGTTTGCTGTGATAATGTGTCTGCTCCCGTAAAGATGGGCTCCTCAGATCTACTGTGTATGGCGAAAGCTGAAGAATCCGTAAACGGAATAAAGCTCCAATCGGTGTGTGTGAGTGTGTGTGCATATGGGCTCCCGCGTGAATGTGTGCGATTGCGTGTGTGTGTTTTTGTACTCAAAGCATAATCCTTCCTCTTTAACAGGAGAAAATGTTTGGCATGCGCGGTTGCACCTTTATAGGCTTAACAAAATTAGATTAATGCTGAAAAGATGCCTTTATGATTTTAACTCTTTAATTAACATTATTAATTGACATTATTAGATTATTACAATATCTATAAATTCTAGAATTTAAAAATACGATGATTACAGTGCTGTAGAAAGACTCTTTTTATGTTTTGTATGTGATTGAAAAATATATTTCTTTTTTTAATTATTGTTTTGTATAAATTAAGATCATTCAGCTTTCATACTTTATTTTTCCCTTTTTTATTTTGAATGAATGTGAAAAAAAGTTCACAAGAAAAAGCTCAGCTTGACATCAAGTGTCAAATCATTAAGGATAAAGCAACAAAAAAAAAAAGAAAACCTAAATTTGGAAAAGCGCTGTTGTCATGGAGCTGTGTGTGCGGGTGCAGAAGCGCTGGGCCTGCTGCAGAGTGAGGAGGCTTTGGAGGCTCCACACTGACGGTGGGCAGGAGGGAGGTGGGGAAGGGAGGGAGGGCTCGCGTGCCTCTCAGGCCCTCAGGGGCTTAAGCTTCCCCAACATAGGTTTTGGTTGGTGCAACAGTTAGTGAAAAGGGTTGAGCTTTCCAGCAGCACGCACTCCTCGTGGCGTTTTGCACGGTGGTACTTTTACCTTTTGCACTCTAAAATGTGAAAGAAAAAAAAATGATCAACTGTGGGGTTTTTGGGTTTTTTTCCAGACATTTTGTCCTTTTTCTTTTCTTTTTTTTAAAAATTTTGCTGGCTTCTAATATTGTACTTGACCGCCTTAAACTACTGTTAACAGCCTATTGATGCTCAGAGGGGGAGAACTGGAACTGGCGAGTTTACTGGATGTATTTTATTTCACTTCTGTTTAATGGCAATGAAGCTGTGAAATGGCGTATGAAGCATGTCCATAAAATAGACAAATCTTTAGTTTACTTGAAACTTGGAAACGCCCAGCTTGAAGAAGAACAACGGCAAAATTGAAACCTAGTGCGAAGGAGACGGGAGAAAATAAGGCGAACGATATCTGTCGGGGGGGTAAAAAAAGAAAAAGAGGACAATCGCTTTTTGGAAAAGAAGCTGGTTGACTTCACATGTGTTTGCTTCCCTTTTGAGATTTTTTTGGTATGTTGACATTGTTCTTTTTATGGAATTAGGCATTTAGCTTTGACAATCATAGTATGTTTAATTTTCTCAAGGGAAGTAAATTATGAGGCTGTTTAGTTTTGTACTTTTTGGTGTGCTGTTGGTGAAATTTTTAAATTGTGTGCAAACTGCAATAAATTATAAGTACCTTCATCCCTGAGATGTGCCATTTTTCTCTCTCTCAATGCTGATGAACTTTGCAACTGCCAGAGATAGTCACGATTTGTAGGCTGTCAATGCAGTGTGTTTTTTGCCTTCAGTTGAATAATCTTATTTACTGTAGATGTTGCGTGGGTGGAAGCATGTTTTCCAGTGTGTGAGGTCTGTGGATTGGGTACTGTCCGGATGTGTGTGTGCGTGTGCGTGTGCATGGCCTGTGTGTATTTGTTGCTTTAATATCTGGCTGGTGCTCCAGCAAAGCCGTGGGTTGGACCTGGGAAAATGTGCAGCAGCTTGACGAAGACTAACCCCTCCCCCTACACCCTCATAGATACGCATGTACACACACACACACACACGTACAAATACATACATGCTCAAAGGGTGCTACAAGAGATCCTGAAGTACAGCTTTCCAGCAAAACAAAGCAGGTTTATCTTTTGTCTGGCTGCTCAGCAAACCCAGCCTTACAGATGCTCTTAAGACTGACCACTTTTTAAGTCAGCAAGCGTTGCTCAACAGGCCTTTGCCACAGATGGCCCTGTGCTGTAAGCCTCCCCCCAACCACACACACACCCATACGCCCCACCACCCTCTTCCAATGAGATGAAAATTATACTCCGTTTTGAAAGGCTGTGTCTTTAGTCCTCCTCATCCATGGCTGAGTTTGTTTGCACTGCCACTGTTACAAAGACTTGCATTTTTCACTTAATTACAGTATTAAAAAATGCAGCATATAAAGACGCAAAGACGCATGCAGTTCTAAATGTTTGACAACTGAAGAAGCACCCCATTTGAAATTCTACATTTAATTTCTTTGTGAACTTCTCAACTTCTCCCTTTCTCTCTTCGATGAGTGATCATTGTAATAAAGTGGTCATCAGCAGGGCGGGGGGTGGGTTACAAGTTAACCATGACAGCCATCATTTACTATTAAATTTCCTTTGGTTTCTACTTATTTCCAAAAATGCACTTGGTACTGATTGAATCACCATATACCTTCACATCTAATGCTGCACAGGTTCCATCCAGTGATGCTTAAAGTAAGTAAAAAAAACTAATTTCAAAACTCTAAATGATTCATCAGTGTTTCTTCAGTGCATATAGAAAAGAAAGATGTGTGTGTCCATCAATATAAATGTATGCTGCTGAATGCAAAACATCTGGTAAGTTTGTGTTCATTTGGGACATTCTTGCTCTCTCCGTTTCTCTTTTGCGCGCTATGAATTTAGGTCATTAATTTGTATCTGTCCTTTGTTTACTCAAGGAGCGGGGACAAAAGGGCAGCTGCAGAAACATTTGGCTGTGCCGAAGGGTAGTGGGCTCAACATGTTAAGTGTGGGACCAGCTTGGGCCTGAAGTTCGCAGGAGCTGCGTGCCAGGCTGCTGCACACGGCCACGGCAGGCCCAGCCGTTAAACTGAGGTATGACTGACTCTGCTGACACACATATCCAGTGAACGCCGTGACCCTTTTTTTCTTTCTATTCACTGCTCACCCGTCTTCTAGAAACGTGGAGAAGATACATGGAGACATGTGCGTGGTGGCTTTAGTCTTTGACAGTTGATGACACCATGTTATCCAATAAGCGATGCATTACAATGAGTTGCGAGACTCTGCAAGAGGAAGGCCAGCGGCTAACGTTGTAAAGGATTTGAAGGGACTGAAAAGATTATAAAATCCGAAGTGAAAGAAAGAATGAGAAAGAATGAATAAAAAAAGTACAAGGGCAGAGCAGATAATAAGGTACGGAAGACATGCGTTTTTCTTTAGAGAGTCTGTTGGGTTTAAAAGGCAGCCATTGTGGAGAGCCTACCGCACACAGCCAGAAGGCAAAGCAACAAGCGGCCTGCCACGGCCTCCCAGACAATGCAGTGGTGCTGCTGGGTGGGTGGGGGGTTGGGGGGGTGGGCGAGACGGGCGCATTGGGGGAGATTTTTTTTTTCAGTGGGGAGGGGCACACCATCCAGCCTGCGTCCCCTAACAAAAGAAGACGCAATCTCCAACTTAAATATCTGTGTGTGTGTGTGTGTGTGTGTGTGTGTGTGTGTCTGTGTGTATGTGGTGGGGGGTGTCTGTGAGAGAAACAGGCCAAGGTTCCCCCTCGATCCGTCTGTCACACACAAAAGCACTCGAAGTCTGTGGAACTCTCACAGACTGAGATAAAACAGTGTTCCTTTTGATTTCAGGAGAGCGAAGAGTAGATGTGACAGATGAGTGTCATGCATGTTAAACACACAAGTAAAATGTACAGACACACACGCATATACATTCCTCTAAGTATGTACTACTAGTTTTAATATTCGCAATTCAGTGCGGCACATGTTCAATAGGCCAGTAGGCCTCTCTGTGCACCAGCTGTTGGTTGTGTTTCTGTCTGGTGCAGATAAGTGGGCATCAGGGCGTGGGATGTTGATATGTGTGTGTGTGTGTGTGTGGGGTTGGGGGGGTCTTGGCAGGATTCAGACAGTGACAAGTCAGCACTTTTGCCTGCTCCGGTGACCTTAACGGGTTCAAGCCTGGACAGTTCACGAGTGTCTGATACTTAAAGACACAATATAACCAAAGGAAAAAAGTGATACCCTGAATTCATTTGAAGCAAATGTATATATAATTTAGTGTCAATTTTATTTTGCAGTTAAAAAGAAACTACATTGTAGTGTAACGGAGAGTGGCTACACAATTTCTTTATTAGAATGACGTTTGAGTTAAGGGTGGTTTGAGTTAAGCAGTGAGGCCCTGCCAGTTGGTTTCACCTTATCTTTTATGTGGAAAGAAAAAGAGCAGTTTGTACCGCTGCTCTGCAAACAGCTGTGTACTCGCTCAATGCACAGCTGGCCAGCCACAGAGCATCACACACCAACCAACTCCCACGAGAGCTGATTACACTGAAAATATACATTCTGTAAGTGTATTTTCATACTGTGGTGTTTTCTTGTGGTTTTCTTGTGTTCAGGTTTAATAAAGTTTTTGGCTCATTGAAGTGATCTGTAAACTTGTGTACGAATCGTCATCGCTCACAGGGAAAACCTGACCGCTCAGCCCATGTTTACTGTCTCCTGATCACTTTTTTTGTCTTGTTTTTTTTAGCAGAAATGTACGCAAGAGAGATATAAAAAGATACTTAAAAGATATTTATTTAGTTCACGCATTCTTATTTGTTTAAAGGATAAAAAATAAATCCAAATATTTAATTTGTAAAAAGCCTGGCTGCCTTAAAAAAAGAACCGACTTAATCAGTCTTATGTTCTATTGTCTTATTTAAAGTTTGGTCAAATCTAAACAGAGTAACTTACTATGTTAACGAAAAGGTCGCATATATGTGTTAGAGGGTACATGGGTTTCTGCAGATTTCCTCCCACGGTCCAAAGATATGCACGTCAGGTGGACTGGAGTTGCTAAATTGCCCCCAAGGTGCGACTGCATGCATGAATGTGGTGTTCTGTTGTTGCTCTGCCCTGTGATGGACTACTTCTTTGCCTTTAGCCCTGTGAGAGTTGGTTAAGGCTTCTGCCTCCTCTGCAGCTCTGCTTAGAATAAGCGGCTCAGAAAAGGAATGAATGAACTCTGCTGGTGCTGTTGTATTATTAGAACAAGCAAAGTGATCATACGTATTTTCCTGCTCTTTCACAGTCAGTGCCAATAATAAATAAACAGCATTACCAAATACACCAACAAGCAGAGATTTTTTGTTGCAGGTCCCTGCATTAAATGATTTTGATATTAAGAATCAGACACGACTGCTGTGTTGGAAGCTGTAAACAATGAGAAAGACATTAATTGTGTCCAGGATGATGAAGCGAGCTGCGGATGCTTCCAGCTCTCTGAATTAAGTTCGAAAACTAGAGATCAAATCTTGATGCAGAAAATGCATCGAGAAATGACTAATAATAGCTCATTACAGTATATTAATGATTTACTAACTTCTTTGTTTTGCCAAAAAATGAAATATTCAGTACAAAAAAATATTAAATCGCTTCTGGCTTAATCTTTCTTTCTGGCTTTTATCTCCCTCTGCACAGTTTATTATTGAATAAAATAACTGTTAGTTTAACAATGTAAAAATAAATTGTTTTACATTAGCACATCTTTGTGTAATAATGCGTTTTTTGTCCAACAAAGTGTTGCAAAGAAGTCATTATTGATTATTATAGTAATATAAAACTATTTAAATGTCAAATTTGCCACTAAATTTAGTTGGTGGAAAATAATCCATAACTGAGAGAGCAAATAGGGGCCAAACAGCGCTAATGCAAGGTGGTGATTATTATGAATATGATGCGAGTTGTTTTGTGAGCCCTGTTGAGTTGAATTGCTCTTCATGTAAGACATCGGGGCGGTTCAAGTGTTCTCCAGCTTCTTCCGCTGAGGCCTGAGGTCTGCTTCCTCCCAGTCATTCTCAGCACTGTCCTCTAGAGCCTGATGTCCTGACACAGTCTGACACACACACACTGCTGCTCCTTTATGAGGACACCCCCAGTGCTCAGTGTGCGTAAGAGTGTGTGTGTGTTTGCATGTGTCTGTGAGGAGCTGAATGAGTACTGGGAGAATGGTGAGGCCTTGTTCTGTCTGCTGTTCTGCAACACACTGTCTGCTAGATCCATCTCCAAGGAGGCCCCACACCTGCCTACCGCAAATGTGTGACTCAGCAGGACCCACACACTCCTCACACACTGCTGGAGCAGGAGAGCAAAGCTCAATACGCCACAGATGCACACTGCAGCCGTGCCAAGCCACAGCTCAAGGATACAGAAATACAGAAATATCTCTCCTGCTAACGTGGGACCAATACATCCTTTATGGCTTTGGAACCGAACCACATTTTCCTTCATCACACTTGCCGCTTAAAGCGATAGTCCAACAAAAAATGTTATTTATGCAATTCTTCCCTCACTGCAGGAATAGTTAATTGGCCAAGACTTGCTTGGTGTCTAGAGTTAATTTTCTTTAGTTTTGCACTGGAGCTAAGAAGCGAACAAGTACTGAAAACCAAAACCTCTAGAAGTGTGTAATAGTCTAGATCATCACACACTGCTCAAAGTAATCTTAGTCTTGTTGATGAGGTGTCTGGCACTGGATGACATAGTATTATACATACAGATGAACAAAGATGCAGATTAAAATGTTACTACTAAGTCCTTTATCCAACAAGTTAAGTTTAAGAACAGCATAAGTTGATTTTGAACTTAAGTCTTCTCTTTCAGGGAATTGTTTATGGAGAGTGAAATTAATGCCAGATTTGACCCCAGGCTTAAGTTTAGGTTCTCAAGTTCTTGACACCTACAAAATAAGCAGTTTACTATACAGCTTTAAGCCTTTATCTTAAGATGTTTCATGTAACTCACTTCATGATCCTCTTTAAATTTGGAGAGACCTATGAACCCAAAACTAGATTAACGATTTCATGTAAAAGAAATGTTCGTCTCTGGTTGCTCTGGTCACTGTGCATCCCCATGAAATCTCCTAATAATCTCCACAATATCCTCAGGCCTTTTCTGTCTTGTGGCTTTAAAAGAAAGTAGATTA
>JBBPDH010000144.1:9958708-9974866 GCA_037974565.1 Clupeocharax schoutedeni
GCACACAGTGTGAACAGCACGAAATTCAACCTCTGTATTTAACCCATTCACCAAGTGAAGCAGGGGGCAGCCAGGAAAACGGCGCCCAGGGAGCAGTGCGCGGGGACGGTACCTTGCTCAGGGTACCTCAGTGGTACTGTACTTGTACTGAGTATCAAAAATATAAGCAACTTTTACTCTCTACTCAACTACATTTGTGATTGAATATATGTACTCTTTACTCCACTACATCTAAACATACACTTACCGTTACTCATTACATCATGATTGTGCGCGACAGATCAGCATCTTTTATGATTGGGCGGAAGAGGCGATATCGCTATTTGCAGGGTGCTGAAGGTACTGGATGCTATTTACCTATATGTGCTTTTTTGAAATATTGAGGTGTTCAATTTTATTTCTATATTATGAAATAAAACATTATAAATAAACATTTTTTAACATTTCTTGGTGTTCTTTGAGCCTACATTCAGTACGAGTACAATACTTAAGTTCTTTTAAAATCGGATACTTTAAGACTTTTACTCAAGTCTTATTGGAATTGGTGACTTGTAACTTGCAATGGAGTAATTTTTACATTAAGGTATCTGTACTTTTACTCAAGTATGGTTTTCAGGTACTCTTTACACCTCTGCCTGGGCTGCATCAGCACCTAACCACTCCTCACACACACACACACACACACACACACACACACAAATAGCGGCCTCTAGCAGCCGGTGATGGGATGCGAGAGTCTCATAGAATCTCATAGAAAGAAAACTCACATGTGACCTCATTACTAAAGTGCATCTTTGGATAAACAAAAAAAAATTTGATGAAAACAACACATTGCCCACTGTTACGCATGGGGTGAGTCTATTATGCTTTGGGTCTGTGTTGCAGCTGACACAGTCAGTCAAGGATGTCAAGCCGAAAAGAGGATGACTTCAATAACTTCAATGGACAATGATCCAAACATTTCTCAAAATATACTTCAGAAACAAAAGCTGAAGCTGGCCCTCACAATCCTGAACATCCGTGAAGATCTATGGGAGCTTAAACATGCAGTGCAAGCAAGACAGTCCATGCATATAAAAAAGAACCATTCAGCAAGAAAGAGTGGTTGGAATATCCAAAAATACAAGAAAGAATAGAATAGAAAGACCAACTCCTTCCAAAGGAGGTTAGGGTTAGTGCTTATTTAGTAAGATGTCAAAACTTCTGCATATGCCACAATTACTATTTTATTTATTTCTGATTAAGTTAATCAATTACACCGTATACATTAATATTTGCACAAAAAAAACATTTGATGCTGAGGTTTTCTTCTTTTAACTTTAAAAACTAATTGGGCCAAGAGTGTCCAAACTTTTGCATACAACTGTAAACGAGTGTCTGTTTCTGACGGTGGGCATTACCATGCAACCAGTTCATACTAATTCATGTCTGTGTGTTCCACTGCCCTTAGTTTTGGCAATATCCATTTGAAACTTTAGCTTATTTGTTTGCTTTTGTGGCTCAGTTCTATTTCCATTAGAGTTACAATACAATGCATTAATTTAATGTTAATGCATTATCAAAAGTTAAAGTACTAGGAGTTATGACTAACAGACTAACACTGCTAACAATGCATGAAAGGCAACAGAATTCAAAATACTCAATAGTATGATTAAACTATTCTAAACTATACATACATTTACATTTGTACTCAAACAGACATAATAATGGCCCCATGGCCTTGAAAATTTACTTATGAAAGTGTTGTTGAAGTTCTTGAAATGGTATTCAGATCTCATGTTTATTTAAATAAATGTACATTTTCTTCAAAAGGGGGATTTTTGTTTAGACCTTTGTTGTGCCCACCATTTGCACACACTTTGGAAAGGTAAAGTACTACAAGTATAAAACAAGTGATCCAAAAATCCAAAAATGCCATTTCACAAATCCATTGCAAGATTTTCAGAAGCAGCACAGCCACACAATCCTCTCAATCTTTTAAAATGTTAGTGTTTGAAAAGAATAGTGTATAGCTAGGTTTTTACAGTGCTTAAGTATTTTAAGAACACATTTGAATAAGCTATTAGGGCTGAAAAAAATTGTAATCAGAAACCACAACACAATTTTCTAAACCAGTTTTTCTTGCTGATTTCTGATCTGCTTTTTTTAATCAACCTGAATTATGAGTAATATTAGATTTGCAATAGACATTTTTTTTAAACTGCAGGCAGCAATCAAGTCTCTGTTTCAATATTTTCAGAGCAAAGTGAGATAGGTGCACACTGTGGCATAGATATAATGATCAGTGTCAGTCAGCTACCACTGTTTCTTCAAATATGCTTAGCATAAAATTATTATATGATCATTATACCAATTATCATGCAGTATAGAACTAGCTTCATCACACAAAGTGTATGTGCAGGAAAAACTAAACACACATTTGAAATCAACACTACAAAACCCACATAAACTTATCTCTGATGATTTTGACCTGTGTAATCGCACGTCAGTAGAGTATTTTTCCCTCAGTTGTTTTTAACAGTGAATACTGTTTTAGACAGATTGGCTGATCCATTCTGCTGAACTACTCTTTTTTTTCTGCCTCTAGGTCTGGATCACCTGTGGATGTTTGCAAGCTACAAGGAAGATCCTTTGGTTTATGAGTTGTCTGGAATGTATGACATGTCACACACCTTGGCCAGCCATGTTCTAGAGAATTTAGAAAAGTAAATGGCCAGTATAATATCTAGGATATGCTTTATTGCTCATTTAGGCAGAGATTGGTAAGGTTATTGTACAGTAATCCCCCAGTTTTATGCGGATCAGGAGTTGGAAACTGCAAAGAACCTCAACCTTTTTATTTTGAAAACCGAATTGTATTACCGTCACTCAATACACTGAATAGTTGTCATCCACCATAAGCGCCATGCCTGCTCCGTGTCTTGTCCTCATATTATAGTGTTTTAAACCGCCCCCCCACACTTAAATGATCTTAAACATTTAGATTTTAGATCATTTAAGGCAAATCTTACTAAACCATGTTCTCTGTGCAATGTTTCATCACAGTTATGACTTCTGTATTTGTGTGAAGGTATACAAAATTAATCGCGACATTTTTTTAAAGTCTTATTTTTTGTTTAAATAAAAACTAAGCAATTATCAGATTTGTATAGTATCGGCAGATATCCAAATTACAGTATTGGTATCGGACGTGTCTGATCTTAATGCTACAGCAGAACAAGAGAATTTGGATAATGCCATGCTTCCAACTCCGTGGGCAGTTTTTGGGGAAAAAACCTTTCCTGTTCCAGCATGACTGTGCCCCAGGGCATAAGGCAGGGTCCATAAAGAAGTTTGGTGTAGAAGAACTTGATTGTCCCACTTGATTGACCTCAACCCATCCATCACCTTTGGCACCAGCGTCTGACCTCATAAATATTTTACAGGATGAATGTGCACCAATTCCAAAAGAAACACTGGAAAATATTTTGGCAAGTTTTCAAAGAAGCATGGAAGCTGTTGTAGCTGCAAAGGGGGGTCAACTCCATGTTAAAGTCCCTGTTGGTGTAATGGTCAGGCGGCACAATACTTTTGTTCATATACTGTATATATAATATATATGTTAACACATACAAAGACCCACATTTCGTCTCAAGTACATATTTATTAAGTGCGATGTTATTTTGAGAATGATCTGCATTTTATTTGTTGGTAATTATAATTATATTAAACTCCAGAGTGAAGGAAGTGTTGTATAAATCACAGCAGGAATACATGCACACCCCAACTGTACTGTACCCTAATCTTGAACAGCCAATCATATTTAACACCGCTACACAGAGACAATAGCCCAAGAGAATACGGCTCTGCATTCAGTATATACAGACACTGGAGATCCAACAGCAGCATTACAATACAGAGCTCAAGGACAGACGTCATTGAATTTTTGTGCAAACATGCAGTCAGCTGCGCAAAAAAAGAGCAGTCCATATCTTAAAGCTCAGCAAAGTGATTTGTGTCCATTGCCTAGTCAACTAGTCAAATGATCCAAACAAGAGATATTACAGTGTATTAGATGGTTTTTAGTCTACAAAAGCAGCCAAGGATCCAGAACAAAAGAAATAATGTGAAGGCCCACTCTATTAGAAATTTGCCTTGGAGAATAAAGTGGGGGAAAAAAACAAACCTGGGATATCTTTAATGTCTACGCCAAGTTGAGTCCTACCTCGGATGGGCTGTGTGGACACAGCCAATGCTGAAGTTGTGTGTCTCAGAAGGGAGCATTAGAACAGCAGGTTCTAAGAGGACTTGAATCATCCCCAGGTATCATTTTATATACATAAATATGCGCAGACGTTTTTATAAAGCAATGCACTCTATCGTGCAGAGAAGCTCATGTAACCATTCACATACATACACAAAATTAACCTGGTTCTGACTTTCAAGTTGCACTATGAACACAAAGTCAGTTGTTACAAGGCACGCTTTCTTCATCTGTGTGGGCAGAGAATGTGAGTATATGTGTGTATATGTATGTGTGTGTGTGTGTGTGTGTGTGTGTGTGTGTGAGAGAGAGAGAGTGAGAATGAGAGAGAGAGAGAGATAGAGAAGATGAGACAGAAAAAGCTATCATTTCCATACTTGTAATGATTTCTTGAATTTTAAGCATATGACAAGAGTTTGATTAAAGGGATAATCTATGTTACACCTCATACATTATTTCTGATCTAGTTACTAATATAAGCAGCAAAAGTGGCAAAAATTTCAGTCCCAGTGGTCCAAATGAAGTCCGATGCATTTGCCTGGAAATGGCAGGTGACCACAGAAAACGGTGCTGACATTTTCAGTAACACTTCCCATCACCCTGTATACATACAAAATGCATTTGTAATGTGTTGTACATCTCTAGAAAGTTCTACATCTCTACAATATTTCTCATTTAATTAAAATTAAATATGAGTAGACATCATATGTTTATTATAAGACCGTAATATGTCATAATAAAGCCATATGAACTATAAGGCATTGGCATGTAAAATACCAAAAATGAAGTGATATGATATTTATGTATTTATGTAGACCTACCTAGGATGTAAAACTGAGATTTATTAGACTCATTGGAAGAGTTACCCAAGATTACCCAAGAGTGGACACTATTACAAGGACACTATTAATTTAGAAGCATTTAGAACTGGTGTTGCTCAGAACCTTCAATATTCAATGTATTCTTTTGAGGAATACAAAGTTTAACGTGTGATTGAACTAGATATAAAATGTAAAATGTTTTAATATGCTAACTGAGTGGCACTCTCAATGACAGCTGAGCTACATTGTGGCAAAAGTAAAAAACAGTTTGTTATACATTTTGCAATGCAAATAATTGAAATCCCCATTATGTTCAAAAACAACCATCCAACATTCTACAGCATATCATAAATAAAAATACTCAGTGTTATGATTTCCAGAAAAACCTGAGACTTAAACAGAGACAATGAAACGGAACTGAGTCATATATAATCTCTTAATATCGAACATACATTCGAATTCTAGCTCATGTTGACCTGACACCTGACAACTAATTGTCATCATTATAGAAGTGACCCCGCATATTTGGTCCAGCACAGCACTCAAACACACTAATTTAACCTGGCAATAAACAGGTGAGTTAAACAAGGGGTGTTTGTGCAGGTAAATCATCAAGCTGTGCCGGGTATCAGGCCTCCAGGACCAGGTTTGGACACCCCTGATCTAGAATACGGAAGTACATATGCTTTTATTGTCAGTAGATGGGCTTCATCAATATTTTGATAGTAAATTTAAGATTGAAGATGGAAAACAGAATCATTTAATTCTCAGGTTCCATCTTAGAAAACATTTATTAATAATAAAAAACTAAACTCATTTCACACTCACACAAACTAGACTAACCAAACAACTTGATTTAGATGTAGAAATTGACCTCAAAAATGTTGGTATGAATACAAGTCATATATTTAAATTTTCCTGTGGAGAGCAATGAGAGCTATGAGAGCTATGGTCATTTAACATTAGGTGAACAAAGAGATCACTGCAACAACACAATGTATAATTTACACTGGAAATAGACAGGGAATCATGTAGAAGTTACTATTAAACACATATGAATTACATTCCAATAGTTTAACAATAACCATCAACATATGGACCAAACCGTGAAATCTGAAATAAGGTTGAGTGGTAGGTAGATAATAAAAACAATCCTCCTAAGGAAGGTCTTTAAACCTGTTTAAAATGAAACCATTAGCTGTGTGTCCTTGAGAAATTTAATTTATACATAATAGTCATCAAGACTTTTAATCTAAAAATAGGCAACTACACTGGCCTAGATACAGGAGTGGTACAGTATTACACTGAAAATTAATGAAACAAACAAAAAAGGATCTACATTCAGGGTTAGAGACTACATTAAAGGAGTGATTTGCCTTAAAAATCCCTTTTCCTTAACTAAACTAAAGAAGCAAGCATGGCCAAACAATGGGCTGAACCCTTTGAATACTTCAGTTAACAGCACCTGACCAGGTTGAAGATCATATGCACATTAAGATGGAGGTTCGGAGTTTGTTGGAGCTCTAAAAGCTCACTGAAAACGGATTGTAGTCAATGCAAGAAAAACAAAAGACACAATAAAGAGAGAAGATCAATAAGAACAGGTGAAGGTCCATTTTCAGCAAGCAATACATGGAAATGACCACTGGGTGCTAGTGGTGGAAGAGCCTCTTCTCTAAAGGCCAGAAGACTTTCCACGATGATGTCTTACACTAACCTCCATAAAAGGGTATGAGACAGGTCTTGTCTACAGGATCACATGATAGAGGACCTGTTGTTTTTCTTTCTGCCAGCAGGAATCTACAGTAAGTGAACAGGTGAGAAGCCGGAGAGACCATTCCTTTTCCCAGCAAGTCCCTTGATAAACCCAGCACATGGCAGAAACGGAGGGCTCACCCAGTGGGGCCGTTCTCCTAAAACAGCTGGATCATAGACTCTCGTGACTTGCCAACGCCGATCCATTTCACTAGAAAAGAGGAGGAAATTATTACAAAATAGCTTCATTACAAAATGATCTGAAAACACTACAAGCCAATTTCGTTGACATTTGAGGAAACAGAATTTAGTCTTGGATTTAACTGCAATGCCAATGATGTTTCACAGTTAAAATCCCCTTTTTTCAATGAATCTAGGTCTGTATAATCTGAATCACACTTCGAAATCTATAATCTCAGCCACAGATGCTTTGCCCATCCAGCAAACATGGCTAGGGTGATTTTTAACGCACTCTATGTTGGGCCACAACTGTCAGAATTCTGTCAGTTGCACTGCAGTGTGTATGTGTTTCTGTTCACACTAAATTCTACCTGATCACAATCAACAACCAGTTTCTTGCTCTTCATATTTTTACCTCACATAGCAGACAGTTACATGACTGAAATGTTAAGTGGACAGTTCGTAGCCTTGTTAAGCAATGAAAACTAATGCAACAGTCAAAAGATTGTGTTGTGACACAGCGGCAGTTAAAACAATGGGTAAAGACATTGTCATCGTTCTGTTTTCAACTGTAACTGCAGGGATCAAGTGAACCAGAGACACTTACCAGGTACCCCTAAGTGCTCCTCAATGAAATGAACATATTTCTGTGCGTTTTCTGGAAGCTCCTCAAAGGTCCTAGCAGCCGAGGTGTCACTGTTCCAGCCAGGCAAAGTCTCATACTGGACCTCAACTCTGTGCAACACCTCCTGATTCGCTGAAAAAAAAGGGGTCTCTTTAAGGTCTCTAGGCATCACTTAGTGTAAAATAGTGATTACAAATGATCTACACACCATAATGTACATTTACCCTGCATCTACACTCTGCGCTAGTGCATGTTTTATTTGCTCCATTTACCATGTATATGCTCTTTGTAGTCCTTACAATTTGTACAATTACAGACTTTACTCCATCGACTGTGGGTGGTGGATTGTACACAGTAGTGAGACTGATATGGTAGTGGTATGTTAGTGGGCGTATGTGTGTGTGGAGACAGTGAACCACTGTCCACTTATTGTTCAATCTATTAGACACATGCAACCTATTGGCCCTGCAAAGTTTGTTTGTTATAATCTAGTCATCATTGGTCAGTTTCTGGCCAAAACACACAGAAGACTGGATATTTTTGGTTAGAGGACTATTCTAAGCTCAACAGGGACACTGAGGTGTATAAAAACTCCAGCAGCTCAGCAGTGTGTGTCCAGAGCACACACATACACAGATGCCACTACCAGCACTCAAACACCACCTGTTCGCTGGCGAACAGAGTAAAGGAGCTAATAAATGATCACAAAAACCTAATATGTAATTGCATACTACAATGAGGACAATAAATGTAGATGACCAATTCGGGAGAGCCGATGTCCAGCACAGGTCGGCGAATTCCCTACACACTTGGTTCAATTCACCTGTTAAGTGCCGGGTTTAGTGAATGTTTTTAAGAAAGCGAACAACCAAACTGTGCTGTACATACCCTCTGTTACCTGATTTGGGCACCGCTGTCCTAAAACATGCAATTCTGTACAAGAGAAAGCTATTTAAAATGGAATATGGTGCTCACCGGGGAAATGTGGTATGCACTCGTTGTCCACCTTGTATGCCACACCAACTTTGATCTCAGGGAGCACATCCAAGATGTCCAATTTAGTAAGAGCTATGCTATAAAGCATAAATATACACATTACTACAAGGCATTTAAGACATTACTGCTAATGCGTTACACTTATTCTGTAACACACTGCACAGTTTTACATCACATGTACAACTGTCACTATTACTCAAGATCAGATTTTTTTTTTAATCTTGTATTCTTTTATTTTGTTTGCTTGCACCAACCACCAACGCAAGTTCCTTGTATGTATGAACATACAATAAACATGGCAATAAAACCGTATTCTATTCTATCTAGATAACAGTATCACAAAATTAATTCTCTGGTTGCATGATTTGCCATCCAGCCACATGTTAAGCCTACATTTATGAAGGGCTCATAAACTTTCAGAACAATATTAATAGATAAATATGCAATACAGACAAAGCTAGGAAAGCTGTAGAGTCTAATAAAAGGTGTAATAAGTGATCCAAATGAAATAAAACACTAAAATTACACTGTATAATGAGAACACGTTATTCCACTGTTTAAAGAGTGCAAACACTGCATAATTAAATTTGTGTAATCATTAAACACTCCGTATAATTACTGTGCAGGCAGTGAGATTTGGACTTACGCTGTAAAGCCATTTATCATATGGGCATATTTGACAAGCACCAGATCCAGCCAACCACATCTTCTCTTGCGGCCTGTGGTCACACCCACCTCCTTCCCTCTTGTTTGCAGCAGTTCTCCAGTTTCCTTAAAAGGAAATTCAATATTGAATTCATATTAATTTATGAGTACTAAAATAGCTGCTGGATAATTCACAGTCTGTTTACTTGTGACATACATACATGCATACATAGATAGCAGTAGGAGTGGCCAACACTTAAAATAACTTAAATAACTTATAAGGTTTCTTGTCTTAAAACCTTGGGCTGATCATACCCAGTAACAGACTGGTTACTGTACAGTAGCAAACAGGAAGACATGAATGAAGACACACAGACACACACACGGCTAATTCTTTCAAAGCTATATTTGTGATGCTCTGATGTTGGTATGTAGTACAGACACAAGGGCCACAAGGGCAAGACATCTGTAAGCAGAAAGTTCTGCTTTGTCTGTCTTCTGATTCTGTTACATAGGTATCTAAATTCAAGTAACTGAAGCACATGGTTACTGTGAGATGTCTGAACAAGTGACACACAAAAAGGAGATCCTTACATTGTTTTGTTCGGAGGGGAAGGCACCGATGCCCACTCGAGTGGTATAGGCTTTCACAACGCCATAAACATCTCCCACATTCTGAGGTGGCATGCCCAGACCTGTACACACGCCACCCACTGTACAGTTGGAGGAGGTTACGAATGGATACGTTCCTGAAATGACAAAATCATGTCAGGGCTGGGAGTCAGCTGGGCAGAAGAGGTGCAAAGACCACATTCTATAATTACACCAATCAATGCACTACAGTGTCTCTCTTTTTAATGTACACACTTCACTATTTTACCAGCACCTCAATTATACATATATCCACATAATATTTCAGACATAAAAGAAAGTATCTCTGAAATGGAAGTAGTATCTTAACTCTCTCTCTCCCTGACTTAGACTTTGACTTTAATAAACTGTTGTAAGTGAAAGTTGGGCATGCCTGGTCAAATTATGCATTTTGTTATGCACTTCTATTTTTTTAAGGGAAGTTAAAAGCAATTTTTCGTGGAATAAAATGAATTGTAACACATTCCACTTAAATTTAAAGGCACAATTTTTATTCATTTGAAAATGTCAAATATTACAGAAAACGACATGCGAACGTTTTGGCATTCGTATAGTCAGACCACCTGAATTCACATTTTTTCCCGAGAGATTCATTTGCATTTCTTTATGACATTTCAAACTGAAAATGACAAGCAGGATTTTTATATGTTAAAGCTTAAGTTATAGCTTCAGTTATCTAAAGTCAGTAATCTTTAGTTTCAGATCCTTGTTCAGTTACTATAAATGAACCTAAGGAAGTGAGGAGCTTGGTACGGTTTACACCTGTGTTCACCAAGGCAAGCTCTTAATCCTTAATTGGCACATGCAATATTTTATTTCCTTTTTTTTCTCTGTATATAATTAAAGAAACTTGGGTGACTGGCAAACTTAAAGAAGTTAAAGAAATGTGCATAATTAAGGTTGTTCCACACAGACTTTTCATTTTAAGTCAACAAAGCATGTAATTTGACCAGGGATGCTTGAACTCGTTCAAAAAAGCTTGGACTGTGTATTTGTCGCATGTACATAATATCTCCAGCAACAAGTTTTAAAAAACAGTTTTGTTATTCAGGTTACAGGCCTTTCAAAGCTAAGACATTAAATTCAACAGAGCTTTGCAATGTTAAATGCACCTAGCAAACAAAAACTATACATGCTTGCTCATTAACAATGCCCAGAGCGTGGCCCTTTAATTCATTATTCACAGCATAGCAACTTGTGTTGTGTGGTTAAACATACAAATTAACAAATAACAAAAGGCAAACAGGGTGAAGGTGACCAGTAATCAAGACAAACATGCACAGTGACTGCACAGTAACAACAGGTTCCAATGCCTGGGAGATTGTGTGCATGTGTATGTGTATGTGCTTGTTTGAATCTCTAGGTGCATCAGCCACATCTATACTTTGGTTTCTGCTTAACTCACCAGCTAAATTGGGATGACTTCCCAGCAAGCAGCTTTCAAAAGGGCATCAGTTGGTTAGTATACTGTAGGCTTTTTTTATTTGCACTTGGTCAGGAATGGACCGTACTGTTTTCCTTCACATCGCACAGCTGTAGTATCAGTCCAGGTGACTCACCAAAGTCAATGTCCAGGAGGGCAGCATTGGCACCTTCCACCAGAATCTTTTGAGGAGGCCCATGCAGAGCCTCGTACATAAAGAACACTCCATCTCTCACCATAGGCTTTATTCTGTCCACGTATGCCTGACAGAAACACATTACTCTCAGACAAGGAGAATACTTGTACATTACCAACACAACACAAACCTGCACCCCTCCACCCCCAAATAGTTTCACCTATTGTTTACAATTGTACTGTTATTTAATTTGGACCATCTTTTATTTTCCCCTAAGTCCTACTGATCGTACTGTCTCAAGCAATTAAGAGTGAATGAAATTATTCATTATGAATCCTTTATTACATAATCACTATTATGTTTTGGGTCAGACATTTGTCTTTTATTTCACATACATCAATCGTGTAATCCCACTCAACCCTATGAAGCAATGGTACCTTCACTGCATGAATGCAAAAGAATGTTGGGAAGAAGTTCATACATGTAAAGGCTGGCTAAACTAACTTTCCTGACACACAAAATAATGGTATGATGCAATTATGTGTATATATTCCCTGTTGCAATCACATCAGACTTGTATTCAGAATGTCAAATCACATCAGAATGTATTAGTAAATCTACACAGAATCAGAATGTTGTGTTCAATCTCTGAGAATCTTATGTTCTGTTAAGTACTTGTGAAACAACAAGCAGGGGCTTTATGGTACAGGTTATATCTGTGTACCAGCACTCATAACTACTTCACTCACTGCTTTCTGAACGTTCAAGGTATATAAGTGTGAAGTGGTATATGTACCTCTTTCACACTGTACTGCTGAAGTGCTTTTGTGCTACTAAACCAATTCTGTGTAACATGGGCAGTATCATAACGTCATTGTTAACATGCTAACGCAGAAATTTCACGCTCTGACTCTGAAGTGGCAAAGCTGAGCTGAAACCCCTTAAATTAAGTTAAGATAAGAGGGCAACTTACCTCAAGTTTCATGAGTTCTCCATCAATATCTATCTCTAATGAGGGGTACATAGACTTGTACTGCAGTGCTAGGTTTTTATACCTGTAAAGGACAGCAGCAAAGACAACAAATATTAACTGAAGGAATAATATAGCATTTGATATCAGAACATGATGTTTGGCTTGACATACTGGAGAAATAAGTTGGTTTAAAGCAACATCCATTTTGGTATTGCTAACACAAGTGTTGAAAACCAAACACCTGAATGAACAACTGATCCAGAAAAGTGGACAAAAGTGAAGACATGGCTAATTTATATCCAACTTAGTACAATGCTTGGTAAGTCTTGCATTATAGTTCAAAGGCTGGTTTGTAAGCAACTTAATGCAATGTCAAAAAGAGTCACATTCTGTCATCCCACTGTAGTTTTGACAGGTACAATGATGGTTCTGAATAGACCTTTGTACTATTTAAACAGTGTTCAGTTGGGACACACCCTCACCTCTCGGAGAACTGCTGAAAATCAGACAGAAGGTCGCATATCCTTAGGCCACTCCTGGCGGCTTTGGCTGAATAAACTGGGCCAATGCCCTTTTTCGTTGTTCCTAAACTGAAAGGAAAGTAAGAGGTAAGGTTAACAGTCACTGAAGTCAAATACAAACTCTAGGATTTTTAACTAGCCAGTTATGTTTAACAAACAAAGATGCCATTTCTATTAGAAGCCAGCTCATCCAGTAAGTGGTTATTCCAGACAGGAAGGTGACATAAGGCATGGGCATCCTAAAGTTATGTAATATTTTTAAGAGCTTTAAAACACAGTTTAAATGTAACATCAAGCATGCAGTAAAATATGAAATATACAAACACTCTTTCATACTGATGTGAGTTTATTTTGGCTAAGTTGAACACCCCAAATAACAGTAGTTTGTAAGCATTACTGCTGTCAAATGGATTTATGCTTTTATTCTGAAGTAAATAAATGCATAATTAAATAAAACAATTGCTGTCTGCATCTCAGAATGTCAGAGCATGTTCATTCTGATTTAAGTGTGTGTGTGTTCTTGAGAAACAGTGTTTACATTTTGCCAGCCTGTTGCTGCCTCTCCTGCTCCTGAACTCCATCCACGGCTTGATGGAAATCAAACACTGCAAACAAAGAGAAGCTGACAATAACACTGGGCAATGTTGTGCAAAAATCTCTGCAGTCTGAACACAATATGCTCACAGAGGTCACTGTAACACCTACTCACTTCAGTGCCATTTATGATACTGAACTCATCAAAAAGGTCAATATTAAACTTAGTTACATACATACTATGGCGGTCATATTTCTGAAATGGTAACATTACAGAAGAGGGACATGGAAATTGCAAAAAATAAAAATAAAAGGTTTTGACTGTTGACAATATTAAATCAAGGCAAATTTAACTCAAAATGCACCAATAATGACAGCAAAACAAGTGTTTGTTTATGGGCAACAGGCGAAAAAATAAAAAGCGTTTTAAATACGGACTGAATGATTAGCGCAATCATTATTTTTAAATGGGCCAAGACCACTAACTTAAAACTGCACAAATTAATAAAAAGCAAAAGCAAATAAAATGGCTCATCCGATCATTTGTACTTTACTGGGAAAATCCTTCTTGAACAAAAGGAGAATAGAAAAAACAAGAGAAGCCTTAGGGTGTCTTTTTTCCTGCAGATAAGCCGGCCTGACTGTCTTATGAGCGTCACACAGCACTTTTAAAACAGAACAGTGTCTGCATTATGTCTTCTCTTTGGAAACAAAAAAAGAGCCAACCTACCAATGTGGGCACGGTCAGAGATGACAAGCCTCTTCTCCCAACCCTCCAAACCTGTAAGGAAATACAGTCACACTTTTCTAAGCTTATTCAAACACACACAGGTATGTCTATAGGCAGAAAGGACATGCGATCCTGTTGAAGACACACTCAAACACACCTTTTCCTTTCCGTACGTTCTTCTCAGCCTCCTCAAAGAGGCCAGGGAGGTGGATGACCACGCCATTACCTGTGGTAAGAGACAAAAAGAAACCTGTCTGAGTGCCTTATTGCTGGTCAGTCTGGAGCACAGCATAATAGAAAGCATGGCTAAGCACTAGGGCAGCACAATATATTGTTTGTTAATAATCATAATATTAGTCTTTGCGATACTTACACGCCAGAAAGCCCTTTGGCCAGTCACAGTTTTTGATAGTGTGCTGTGAGCAGCTTGACCAGTCACATCTCCAAATGAGTGGTCATGTGGGTGTTATCAAAGTATTTATGAAATGCAACATTTTTATTCTTTAATTCCAAATCAATATTGCAAAGCACACCACAACCACATTACTGCAATACTAGCATGTTGTCCAGATGTTCTATACACTTTAACGTCCCCTAGAGAGAAACCGTACTACAAAGCACAGTGTAGAATGTTGTTTATACAGGGGTTTTGGCTTAGCAGGAAGTCCTGTGGAATATGTTTACATTCATACTCTCTCATGGATCTTCTGCTCAAATTAGAATGGCTACGTGCTTTCAGGAGTCACAATACACTTCTTCATGCATTAGTGTGATTAAAAAGTTGAGCTATTTAACGGTATGTGGTTTACTGTGCATGGCTTTATTATTTCTTCTCAGCTGCATGACTTGCAAACACATGCACTAAAGAGCCCTTAGCTAAATAAGATCCCCACGATTAACGTCACATTGGAGGCTGGGTGAGTCTGAGAGTGTGGCTTTGTTCCAACTGTTAACATGGCTTCCAGTGCAGTACTAAAAAGCTCGGTGTGAAACATAGACACAAACTGTGTGGGCTCTGTACAAATTGGGTGGAGTATCTTTGGATTTAGAAGTTGTAGGGTAGTCCTGAATATTTGACATTTTTGAGTATTTATTTGTTACGTCGGTATTCCACTCAATATTCTTAATATAGTGTGTCCTAGAGTTATGACACAGATCCAGTCCTATGACTGTGATGTAACCCGAACACACTCTAGCCTTGTCACTTAACTATCCTAGCACAGTTGTAAAATCGTAATCTAGAACATAAAAACACAACTAAGCCACAGAAAAAGAAAAAAGGACATCAATGCGCACTGTACTGTAGTAAGAGAAAATAACGACAAGAAATGGTGCAGGTAAGCAAACTGAGGGACGACAACTCCCTCACTCATATGTCAGGTCACTGCATATTCTGTGTATACTGTGTATTCTTCCACCGCACACAACTAAACTAGTTATGTGAGTGAGTGCGGTAAACTTGAAATGTTGTATGTTGACAACCTGATTATCCCCTGTACAGTTTATTCGTGTGGTTGCAGAAATGCTTTTTAAGTTTTATTATTATAATTATCCATGTGTATTTAGATGTTTAATCATTTAAAATGTCAATTTTTGTGATCGAGTCCCTTCCGTAAATTAAAACTGTTTAGCAGACGTCTTGTGGAGGCCAAAATGTAACAAAACACAGAGATACAAGTTAGACTTAACTGAGTAGACTGCTACTCTGGTGAGGGAAACGCCCAGAGTCTCACACCTGAGTTCTGGTGGTCGATGAGTGAATGAGGAGCTTTACTTGAACGACGAGCAACGATTGCGGTGTATTTAATAGGGGTGTAATGATATATCGTAGTACAATATATCGCGATGCTAAAATGTTACAATATGTATCGTAGCGTGTTGCCAATACATTTGCAATATGGTGGCAGTTTAATCCTAGCTGTCCA
>JBBPDH010000144.1:9983804-9994236 GCA_037974565.1 Clupeocharax schoutedeni
AGGCTCAGACAATTGATTGTATTCTTTTATATAATAGTATCAAAGCACCGAAGCAGGCTAGTGTTCGGTCTGCCCCGTCTAAACACACACACACACATACAAACAAACACACACACAGCGGGTATGGAGGAAAAGCTAATCTTAAAAGTCTCTGAGTGTTCAGAATCTACAAAGCCCACAGCATATTATCTCTTGGTGATAACAGAGCTAGTGCTAGAGCTAACTCTGTTAGCCAAGAAAGGAGAGTTTAGAAAACCACGTCTACATTTGCGCGTTCCCATTGTTTTTTGAGAGGATGCGCAAACCCTTGCGGTGAGCGTAGTGCTTGCCGCATTCGGTCTGAAATCCCATGAGGCTTCATTTATAAGACGCGTCTTGTTGATGCTTGGCAGTAGACGTGTCTTCCACACCGGGAGCGTAGCAGCAGCAACCAATTGCTGTTGAGCAGATTTGAATGGCGGGTGCTCACGGAGAAACGCCTCCGTTGAGCGTTCACGTGAACGCAGCCTGAATGCGCACGTGTCTGTGCTGCAAGTAAAGCGCATGCGCAAGATCGGTTTGAAATCGGCAATACGTATGAGTGACCAAAAATCGTCTGTCTCCGATTGCTGGCCGATCGATCGGTGCATCCCTAGTATTTACACAAACATCTAAATGAACATTATAGCAATGGTTGCTTTAATTGCAGACTTAAGTCTGTTGGGATACTTTTCTACTAATCTCGCACACCAAGACTGCAATATTTGGCCACTCGAACTGGATGGGTGACTGTTGGTGGACTGTAATCTTGAAGTCATTCCACAGATTTTCAGTAGGGTTTACATCTGAACAGACAATGCAAGAACATTCACTATTTTCTCCCTCAGCCACTGTGTGTACGGCGGGTTTTCCTAAAACATTTGATGATATTTTGCTCCATTCATTTTTATTGCTGTCCTGTCAAGTACCCCACACAGAAGTGCTGCCACCTCTGTGATTTATTGTAGGTGGGTTGTTTTTTGGACATTGAGCTGTATTGGCTTTCTGTTGCAATTGAAGCCAAATAATTCAATTTGACCATAACACCCTTTTCCACTTGGCCTCAGAACCTGTTTTGGCAAAGCTTAATTGATACTTAATGTGGTCTTACTTGAGGAGTGGCATTTTGCTTGCTGCCCACCCATACAAGCCACATTTTGGGAGCACAATGACCACTCTTTTCCATAAAATCTTGTAACCGCGTCAAACAAAACATAATTATAGACTTCACTGCGGTTAAAGGAACTGAAAGCTTTAGATTTTTAAATTCCATCTTCTGGTCATAGTTTATCCCTGAGACCTTTTTCCAATCCCTTGCCACCCATAGTTGATTGTTTCTGGAATGCTCTGGGAATAGCTGTTTTTATGCTGAACTAATCAAAATCATTACAGTTGATCACAATCGAAAACACAGCTACTTGTTTTGAAAGAGATTGGTTCTTCTCCGTACCTACTGTTCTATGCATTTTTCACTTTCAGTCCATACAAATACATACTGTGTTTGGCAAAGACTGTTACTGGAAAAAGACAGGAATCTAATTTTTGCATCTCTGCTGGTTTTGGCAGATCCTATGTGGTCGTGAGATCCCGCGCTGGGTGAATAGACTGGCCTACTTCAGCTCCTGCGTGCCGTTTCTACAGAGCTGCCTGCCTAAGGAGTGGCTAACACCAGCTGCGCTGCAGTCTAGTGTTAGTCAGGAGCTGCAGGGAGAGCTGGAAGAAGCAGAGGACGCTGCCGCCTCAGCCTCCACGCCTTCGTGTGCTGTGGCGCCTGCTCCCATTCCCAGGCCCACACGACACCAGCCACGCCGATAGACCCTGCTGCCTTGACTGACAGGCCTCAGAGACTGGCCCAATGCTGCCAATAGAGCCCACCCCTTCCAGTAACAAATCTGCAGTTCACCAGCAGTGTGGATAAGCCCTGCCCTATTGGTTATGGGCCTTACTTAATTGTTTTGTTTTATTATTATTATTATTATTATTATTATTATTTTGTTATGGGCCCAGTGAACTATCAGGCTGCTTTACAGAAACAAAAACACGTGGTGTTTTTAGTCAGTGTTTAAAACTTTTTTTTTTTCTGACATTTGATGTTTTGTTTTGAAAACTCAGGACAGAAAGACACTTTTTACAATGTTCAGTTGACTCACCTTGAGTTTTTTTCTTTTATTAATCTTACTGTAATGCTATTTGCAACGCTGGATTTTCTTATAAGCCTTTCTTTCTTCCACCCTGAAGAAAGGGCCCCAGTGTCTTCTTTTTCGGGGGAGCTTTTGTTTACAGCTTTGTGTTTCCGACCACATATGGGTGTTCTTATTAAAGAAAAGCTGCCACCTGGGCCAAATTACCCCACTTTTGTAAAGATACACATCTCATGTCTACCCACCTTGGTGATTGTGCCTAAAGATTCTTACTGTTACTTGCTCAGAGAGCTCTGCACTCTTTCTCTACAGTTTACCTGTCAGTCTGCTTTGAGTAGCAGACTTCTTTCAGTACCCTGAAAAAACCTACTTCAGATGTTTTACACCTTTTAGGTTTTTAGAGCCTTCTATGTATTGAAGAAACTGTTTGTATTCCATTTTATGACTATTAAAGACAATGACAACTTTTCTGTTCTGAAAAACAACTTTTTTGTGCTATACTGTATTATGAAACACTCAGGAATGCTATATTAGACATAAGGTTTGACGTTTCAGAACTAAAGCTTGTTAATCCAATGCTGAAATTACAGAACATCTCTAGATTGACTGTTAATGCAGAGACAAGAGAAAAGTCTTGTATTAAAGGAAACCTTTAAAGATGCTCTAAATGATCTGGTATGGTCTCATGAATTTAGTCCTTGCCATGATCCCACTGCTGCTTCTTGCTTTTGTGCTTCAGAGTCTAGTTACAGTCTCGGAAACTGTTACCACTGTTGGCGTTTCCTCCTCTGGTTTGAGTTTCTTGCAGGAGAACGCTTTTTTAATGTCCTTGAGTCTCGTCAGGAAAAAGGAGAGGATTGAGTCCACAAAGGGGGCAAGATTCAAGAGGGCGTTTACGACCACTCCCAAGTACTGAGTGTAGCATTTTAGTGACAAGGCATTGAGCAGCGTGTTTAAAACAAACGGGAGATAGAGGATGCTGTAGTTGAAGAAAAGCATGGCCTGCATGCCCAGAATTCTTTTCCTCTCAGAAATGTTCATTGACAACTTGCAACACCACAAGGCTCTGAAGGTATCCACGAAGAAGAACAGCAGGATAGCGAACGGCAGCAGAAGAATGATGGAGAAAAAGAGCATGTAGCCGTTGAGAGCCAACAGGAGAATGGCAATAGGGGCCGCCCATAAGGCCAAAGAAACTATGGCTGACTGTTTGACTTTCGTGCAACAAGTTGTGTACTTTGAACAAGACACCAACAGGTACCGCTCTTGTGCCAGACACACCATGAACACGATGTTGGTAATGACGCCAAAGTAAAATACCAAGGAGGAGATGTCAGCCAGCGTGGAGGCTTGCATAACGGCGTCTATTGGCTTATTCGGCTGTCCGAAGATGCTGAAAATATCAGAGGCAAGCAAACTGATAAGGTAGACGGGTGCAGCTTTGCCATTGCTCACTTGTTGACTCATAAGGTAAATCGAGACGCAGACTCCAGGCAGTCCAAGAGCAAAAGAGACCCACTTCATAATCTGAGTGGTATTATTACTGAGAGCGGTAGCGTTGTCTTTTCCATTGCACAAAGTTAGGTTTTGAATTAAATTTGCAAGTATATCCATGTCCCATTAGAAACAACGAAATCTGTTACATTAACCATCAAATGTGCTATTTGCAGAAATATCCAGGAGCTCTTGCGCTTACTTCCAAGCCAGTCCGACTTGTGCTCAGGCAGCAGGAGAGAATTTACAGAATCCATGAAGAAGCGGGTTTTTTGGGCTCCATAGCATTAGCACCTCAGGTACAGGTAATGTTGCTTCGAGGCTCCTTTTCCTTCGCTGGGCTGCTGAAGGATGTTGCTGACCTTCTCACCAGGAAACAGGAAAGTGAGAACATTTGTTTGTTCAAAATAATTTAGATTCTATCACTATTTTGGTTTCTGTGGTAAAGAGCTCCAATTGGCTCATTCATTGCCTTATTTGAATAATGGTCATTGTACAATAAGTATGCAAATACTTGAGTTTGTGGCTTCGCTAGGGTTCCTGACCAGTGACGATGGAAATGTTCGCTTAAACTCTTCTAGTTCACTCTAAAACAATCCCACATAAATGATGACATTTCAAATGATCCACTTGGACATGTTTCATTTCTAGCACAATTTATTGGATCTACATCATTCAGAGGTAATATGCCCGACACATTCATCATTGTAAGCAACAATATGCACTTTACACAATAAATAGGTTAATAACTTACACAATAGTCAGTAGCAAAGCAAACCACTGATTAAGACCACTTGAATAATGACCTTTTATCCAATACTGTATACTTTGCCCTCTCCCAACAGCCCTTTCTCTTTCCATGATCATCACTGGCCTTACAGTCACACTGAACATCCCCCTTACGTTACTTATGTTTACACTTATCTAAGGTGTAAGGTTAGCTGTTTACATGAAAGGGTCGGTTCAAAAAAGTATCTTTACTGAGGGGAAACTCCACTCACACAGCACAGTGAGCCACATGAAGCAGTTTTGGATTTAAATGTTATGTTTATGTAACATAGCACACAATCTTGCTTTTAGTCTAAATGTATGAACGTCTCAGTTACATTCATCAAAGAATGCATGAAACCCATTTAATATCTGCCACCAGCCTATGTTGAGTACTGCAGGTGCACATATTAACTAACCAGATATATGATTTCTAAGTAACAGCTTTAATATGAATCTTAAGGTATGATTTTCATCCTGCTCATTTTCAGTAGTTATGATCTTCATAAAAAGGACAGAGAGAGTCAGTGCTCAACTAATGACTGGCAGACTCAGTGAATAACAATATTATGGGAAATCTGCCAATTTAACCAAACCCTTAAACGTATTAAAAAGCTTCAAACTGCAGGCGTTTTTCTATTCATGCCACACCTTTTATGCATTGTGTGTCTCATGTATCAGGTTTGTTTCAAAACGATGATAATCATTCTCAGGTGCAGCCAGATGAGTAATTTCCCTTGAGGTCATTATGAATCATTTCTGGAATATCTTAAATTACATAGTAATGATCATGATCATGAGAACACAGTGTCTTCTTTTGACCATTTAGTATTATGAAATGAAACTCATTTTAAACAATTAAAATTTAAATACAGCCCTAATTGCTTTGTTTACTTGCAATCATTTGCACGAAGATTAAAATATGACAAATGAGTGGTTTGGATTTAACAAGGTAAACCTTATTTCAACGGCTGTGTAGATGCAAAGCCTCAGCCTTGAGACTGAGACGCAGATTTTGTTTCATGCTTGTCCTATAGACGGCAACATCGAGATGCATGTAGTGTAGGCAGGCCAGGTTTAACTGGAAATAATGGCAGGGCTTGATCTCAGAGGAGGCTGGTTTTTAGGTCTGAACCAAGCGATGCACTCGCTGGAGCTGCGTCTGCGACAACACGAGCCGGTGAATCTGCTCCTGCCCCCGAGAGCACGGCATCATCACTCGACCAACCAAAACCGCATTCTCCACCTTCTCCTCTTTCGCCTGTGAGAGGTGGAGAAATTCTGGATTAGAGATAGAGAGGAAACCCGCAATCCTGGGGTCTTGAGAGAACTATATCAGTGTCTTACCTTCACAAAGGAGGAGCAGGGAAAAGTGGCAAAGTCAGACAAGACCTGAGCACCAGGCCGCTGAGACACCACATGCTCAGCTACCTCATCCTAAAGGAGAGGGCAAAACTCATTACTTAACAGGAGTTATAATTAGCAGTTAATATAGCCTAATATAAGTCTTCATATGTATCAATTATGAATATTCACTTGCATTCTAGCACATATCTGCTAATGTTACAGAGTTGTGTAATTCACTTTTAGGAATAGTACTATGCATTAGCTAGAGGTGTGTAAAGCCTCCTAATGCTGTACTGTGGCGAAGTGAAACTGTGTTCTCTGGAGTGACGGAGCTCCATTGATCCATTCATCTTTACAAGCAGAAGTAATGGGGGCTTGCTGGCTGATTAGTATGGGATAAAATACCATTGTCATTTCTCCAAATTTCTACAGAAAGCCCAGCTTGAAAAAGCAACTTCAGATATGGCAAAACGCAGAAAAGAATTCAGGCCATAATAAAAATTATTTCTGGTCAGACTTGCAGAAAGCTTGCGGTTTTTTACTAAATCCATGTAAAATCACAGATCTCACCAGGAATCACTTAGGATACAACACCTGCCCAGTAATAATCCAGTACATATTGGGCTTCTGACTGAGCTATTCACAGCTTTCTGATGCCCTGAATAAGGATTTACCTTTAGTCTATCCAGAGTGTCACTAAGAGACTGTAGCCGTGCAGTCTGTTCCAAGAGCTGGGCACTAGGAGTCACTATAAACATAAACAGGAGCACAATACATTAAATGAATTATACAGATGAATTTGCTTATGTGTGGCCGTGTGTTATCACACGTTATCGTCACTAACCTGGAGATTTTCCAGTAATGTCCACCACTTTGACATTGGCACTCATTTGCAACAGCGTTTCCAGTAGTTGGTCCGTTTTCCGGTAGAGGGCGCTAGACAGAACTTCTGGTCTACAGCCCTCTCTCCACCCCAGCTTAGACACGTTCAGCGGAGGCAGAGCAGCTAACTGAGCACGCATCTTTTCTGCCTGCAGATAAGAGTATTTATAAAGAAGGAATGGAGATTACAGAAAGGATCACTGCTGCTTTAACCCATAGCTATTAACATGGGAAACATTAGGCATCGGAAAAAATAACAGATTCTTCGGTAGCAGTGTACATAAGCACACATCATGTACTGAAGCTCCTTAAAGGATGCTTTTTAGGTATATGGCATAGCAGCGGTCACATGGCAAAGAGTACTGATAAAAGAATCTATTTGGTATACCAGAACTGAGAAACTGTAGATGTTGTCACTATCATCAGGAGGTCACATGTTTGATCCCTGGCAGGGCTACACCCACCAATGGCCAATAGTTCATTGTATGTGGTACTGAGAGTGGTATTTGGGATTTTTGGTGTATTGAAGACCCGACTACTGCATTCTGAACCAGCTATAGAAGACTAGTGGTCTTCAAGTGTGTTGCAGTAGTCCAGTCTTGAGAAGACAAGTGACTGGACAAGTATCTTGAGTGGCTTGGAAAGGATTAATTCTGCCAAGAAAATGAAGATTCTTCTGTTAAGAAGAAGATACCTACATGTTTGGCATACACAGTTCTAGACGGGGCCCAGCGTGGGCCAGGGACCCTGTAGAAATGCTTCTGGCCCCTGTTATGACCCCTGCACTGAACAGCCAATGAATTAAATATTAATTTCTTATCGTGACATGCGCTGGCTCGAAGAACAGAACTAACCCTCCGTGTGTTCTAGACAGACTTCTAAAACGCTACACACACGCACTGTTATCTGCAACCTGAAGACCCCCTAAATCACCTTGGCCCCCCTGGTAATTTTGGTCTAGAACTGCCACTGTGTTTGGGAGAGATTATTACTATGAGATGAAAATGAGAAATCTAAAGACAAACTGGTCAGGAAAGTTGGCTTAGTGGTGGGCGAAGAACTAGACAACATTGAAACTGCCTGAAAGCAGAACATTGTCTAGACTTCAGTCCATTTTGGACAATTCTGATCACGCACTCCACAGTGTGGTAGCAGAACTGAGAAGTACTTTTAGCCACAGACTCACCAGCTTAAAGTGCTTAAAGTGCTCCACAGGAAATTCTTCCTTCCCACCACCATAAGACACACATTCACACAATAACCTGTGCAATAGAGTGTTGCTTCTTTCATATTTTCCTACCGTGTTAAGTAACTATCATGTGTATGACTATGTGCCTTATCGTGACGTTTTCTAAATGTGGGGGGAAATATTTTTAATTATATGCAGTATCTTATTTGCACTAGATTTTGTGCCTCTGATATGGGAGTGATGACAGTATTTCCAAAAGTAATGATAATGTCAGGTCATGGGGATGTATGTCTTGAGATGTACAGGAGCTCTGTTTTGTTGGGATTTAGGTTCAGGTGATGATCTGTCATGCAGGAGGAAATCTCATTCAGACATGCAGAGATCCAGGTCGAGATCTGAGTCATCAGGAGGAAAGGATAGGATGACCTGAGTGTCGTCAGCATAACAGTGGTGCGGGAAGATATAATATCACCAATAGAGCGAATATATAAGGGAAAGAGAAGAGGGTCAAGAACTGAGCCCTGAGGGTCACCAGTGGAAAGTCATGGGGCAGACATTCAACCTTTCTATTACACTTGGTAACTGCATCCCTCAAGGCATGACACAATCCACTGCCTTGCTGAACCAGCAATTCTGAGTTTGATAGGTGAAGTTAGAAGGATCTGATGTCTAGCTGTATCAAAAGCTGCAGAAAGATCAAAAAGAACTGAGGACAGTTTAGTTGTTTTGGTTGTATGAAGCTCCGCAGTAACAACTAGAAGTGCAGTTTCTGTTGAATGTGCTGCTTTGATACTAGATTGGTTCAGGTCATGATGTCCGTTTTGAAATAAAAATAGGTTGAGTTGGTTATATATAGCGCTCTCCAGAACTCTGGAGGGTAAGCCTGCACTACAAGCCGCTTGTTGAGGAGATCCAGTTGTGCACCACATAAACTAGAGTACTGGTCAAATACTGTTCTTGACTAGTACTGTACTTATCCTCGATGTAGCCATTGTCATTTGCACTACACATTGTCTTATCCTGTCTCATTTAGGGGTGTTGTTGCTCTTGTCCTGTCCTGTTTTGCACTTCTGTTCTGTTCTGCTCTTGTGTTGCACCATGGAGGACATTTCATTTTTACTATGTACTGTGTATATTGAAATGACAATAAAATCTACTTGACTTGACAACTTGACACAGCAGAAACATGTGTTCACCCTTACAGCTTGGTTATATTGTGTGATGGGGAGGCCAAGCTCGTAGGCTAGTGGGCCTGTGACCAGTTTGTAGGCTACCTCACGTCAGCTAAGTTAATACCTCTTGTGAAACTGTATTGCATATCACAATGTAGGCTGTAGAGATAATAGTCAAGATGCATAAAGAACACATTTTTAATTGCATATTGGCACCTTGAATTGATATTGAACTTCTGCTAACTCTGTGACAAGGTCTGTGCTTAACCAGTGCCTTAAATGAGATGAATATATTTGTGTATGAGTGCGAGTGAGAAAAGGACCTTCAGGGTGTTGTTTTCATTCTTCAGACGCTTTATGCTGAGTCGCTGAGCTTCAATTTGTTGAGTCAGCAGTGGGGAATCTATCACCTGCACACCTCCTGCAGCACACACTCCTACAGCACCTATGCAGAATCCAAATTACACACATATTTATACTGCCATCATATTTAAGAACACTTTTCCTGACCAAAAACATTTAGTGATTTAGAGATACAGTGACAATATGCAGAAATAAAGAGAGATTCATGCAACTGGCAGTTTAGGACTATTTGCAAGGAGCCAATGTTAAAAAAGTAAGATGATCTAAATGTCCTTCCAAGCGGACAATCAGGTCTGTATTTGACATGTATAAAAAGTATCCCATGCACTACGTAAAAGTGGATGGATGGATGGATTCATAACAATTTACCTTTCTGCTCCTCTGAATGGGTAATAAAGAGAAACGAAGAGACACATTAGATTTCAATAAAGGAAAATTGAATGAAAAAGGGTAATCAGTAAAGCTGGAAAAGCCATAACAATCCTCCTCCCTTAAAGGAATTAATCTAAGCAGATAGCATTAAGTGATTCATTGTTTCATTCATTATTGACTTAGACTTTCACTACGTGTCCAAAAGTTTGTAGACCCCTATTAATGTGAACTAATAATGAGTTTTTATTTGCCTCTCTTTTGTCTCTGGTCTTCTTAATCTGTTCTCATTAGTCCCCAAACAGTCCGTGTTTTGGCTCCATCTTTATGCACTGTGAACACTCGGTCTTGCTCACCAGTTGTGATGCCCCCAGTCACAATGGATGCAATGCCAGAGGCAGGACTTCCTCTCAGCCCTTCCACAGTCATTTTTGATTGGCTATTAATTCGCTGCCTCAGCTCCGTCTTCTCTGCCTCAAGTTGATCTATGTCCGCTTGCAAGGCATCCATGGTTTCTTCAAATTCCCTGTTACACACACGGACACATTTGTTTCAACTACGTTTTTACGAGTATGAAGCATTTGATCATTCATCATGAATTAAGCAACTGAATTATTAAGTGAAATTCACTGTATTTTGTATAGACATTGTACAGAGTAGCCTTTTTTCAGTCAGTGCATTCTAATCTT
>JBBPDH010000144.1:10012013-10029992 GCA_037974565.1 Clupeocharax schoutedeni
GTGTGTGTGTGTGTGTGTGTGTTGGTGTGTGTGTGTGTGTGTGTGTGTGTGTGTGTGTGTGTGTGTGTGTGTGTGTGACAACATCTCATGACATTGTACACTCTGCATGCTCCTGCTGGGTGAGTGTGTATCCTTCTGTCTATAATGCCCAGTGGTTCTCAGGGCCCCCCCCATAATCTATGTTGTGAGGGTCAAGAATATGGACCATCTGGGGGCTCTGAGTTTCAGAACCACTGCGTTAATGTCTTACTGCACTTTGGGTGTGCAGATGCAGCATCACTGGGATATCCATTACAGAGTGAGAGGAGGGAGGAGAGCAGAGAGCAGAGACCACAGAGACAGATTGATAGATCAGATTACAGCTCTGCAGAGAGGGAGAGCAGGGATGCAGGGAAGGCGCGAGGCAGAATCTTTACTCATTACAAAGACACTTTTTGAGTCAACACACTACCATTTCAGTGATAATGTTCACTTACGGTGCACTTACAGTAACAGTAATTGCACAATGGCACAATGTCATTTTCTGTCTTCCAGCACATTTATGATAAAGTTTGATATAGGGATTATAGCTTTATAATTTAAATATAGCTAATCTACATTTAGCTACATTTAATGCTGATTGTCTGACATGTCTTGTAATGCTGTCATTTTTCAGTCCCAATATCATGCATGTTTGCTTTTATGCGCTTTTTACTTTCTGCCCTTTATAACCAGACCTGTAGAAATGCTGATCGCTATGTATGTTAGGGTTAGACAGGACTAATTGGTTTCTCCACGTCCCTAGTCATCCTGCACCCTTACACCTCAAAGCCCAGAATCTGAGCACCCCAACTCTCCCCTCTGGTACCTTGAACCTTCTAGTTTTCCTGCTCCTTTGGGAGTTTGGGAATTACTCCACCTCCCTTACCCTGGAACACCCCTCCATTAGTCTTTATCTATGGAGCATCTGGCACACCACTCCAGTATCTACAGCTCTTATTCCAGGCGTTTTTGCGCCCATCCCATTTTTATCCATTCAGTCCAAAAACATTTTCCTTTTGGCCATTCAGTCCAGGCTGTTTCCCTTTTGTCTGTTCAATGTGGACCTACTCTCCCCTTAGAATCTTGGTGTTCCAGCATCTTTACTGCTCCCTTTGGTCAAACACACAGGCACACACATCCCTTTTCTCTCTGAGGGACCTATCTGTCAGTTGTTTCCAGGACTGCCAGTCTGTTCTTTTCCTTTTCTCTTCTTTTATTCTGCCTTGGTGGCTTAGAGATGATGCGCTCGCCTTTCTCCTCTGAGAAAGATTGAACCCTGTTTGTGGTGGATCTTTTGTCTCCCCAGTCTCTGAACACGGCTCCATTCTTAAAACCTTGATCACTAGGGCAGGACTGTTACAAAACTATTGCAACAAAAAGCTTTTTCTCATCCATTTATGTTTAACTGCGCCAGTGTTTACTGCCTTGAGCAGAACTGCGCAGAGCTACGTGATGCAGTGCTGTGGCACACAGTGGCAAAAGAAAGCAGTTTTTTTGGCTTCCAGTCCCAGTAGAGTCAGCAAACATGCAGCCTGTATTTTAGGTTGACATGCACAGATAGTTTGCTGCCTTATGCTCTGGTCAAATGATCTCGCTGATGTACAGGTCAGCATGCCACAGGCAATCACTAAAACAGCACGAACAGCAAAGCAAGAACATAACCACAACAACCATTTAACGGATGTTTTTAAATGAATATATTATGATTGAGAAACACTGTAAAAGGTTAGCCTTCGACAGCATGGCTAATACTGAGTCTCATTCCATTCATTCCATTTGCCCATCATCAGTTATCAGATGTGATAAGAAAACCAAAGCTCTTTAACTCATTATTAAATCATAAACTACTTCTTCTGATGAAAGAACACAGTCTCAAATACCACCTGACAGTTGACATTTAAAAGAGGCTTTTCAGATGTGACTTTAAAAGTCCGATATTTCAGCAGTGACCCATGCCGGGCCCTGCCAGACTGCAGTCAACCCGAAGAGCTTCGCGCAGCACAGACTAGACAACCTACGTCTGTAAACAGCATCAGAAGAAACGAAATAAACAGATGTGGAAAGTTATGAATGTAGCTAAAACATTAATTATCTTACAGAGAAAAACACAGTCCTGACGTATAATCATCGCCGTTCTCTTCTGGTTGTGTTTAAGATTGGCCTTTGAATGAAGACTTCTTGCAGAAACCATGCTCTTTAAAAGTTTGAATGCATGCTCTAGCACGATTTTTCTTATTTTAGGCTGCAATGCAACTGTCAGCTGAAGCTTTGATGGTGGTACATGAATACACACTTGTAATACATACTTGTAAAGCCAGTTGTGTGACCACAGTTAACGTCAGGCCATCAGAATATACATAGTGTGTAATGTCAGCAGCAAGGCTGGGCAGTCTGACAATATTTATATTTTACATTTAATTCTGTCACATTATGTCATTTTATTCTTTTCTGAGCATATTGTGGATATTGCCAGTAATATAAGAACACTTACCAGATGCATGTCAATCACAGTATAATCAGCCCTTTTTGATTAAATGTTACATAAAAATAACTGGATTTATATTCTTGACTGTATTTTTAAAATCTAGTAAAGTGACTGACATTTGTTATATCTATAGCATGGGCCTGGTTAAGCATACCATACATTGTATCAGTTCTGTGAAAAATGCCGTGAGACTAAAGTCTGGTTGGGTAAATGCTTTGGAATATGTCACAGTTATAAACACTCTTTCAAAGCTCTAATAGTATATGTGGCCCCTTATAGTCAGGTGTGAACACACCACAGCACAGCGCACAGTGTGATCTTCTTTCTCTGCATTTAATCCATAACCCACTCAGCGAGCCACCAACGAGGGGCGCCCAGAGAGCAGTGCGTGGGGACGGTACCTTGCTCAAGTGATGACATTAGGAGTGTTGGGTTTCCAACCCACAGCCTTCTGATTGCAGGGGCAATGCCCAAACTACCAGTCCACTCAGAAATTACCCTTACTTTAGCTGAAAGGTCATTATGTCATTAAAATGGGTAAAATACTAGTGGGTACTGACATAGGTTTATACACTTGATATAGCATTTAATATACATAATTCACTGCTTATGTATGTGTTATAAGGTCCCTATTCAGTAACACTTTTAAGGTCAAATACAGTAACACTTCCATGAATTCTTTAATGTTTCTCTGAGTAGTACACTGGAGTGATGTAATGCAATATAGGGTTCAAGAAATACAATAGTGGCCCCAAACTCCTTCCTTTCTCCTCCCACAATCCATCTCTCTCTCTCTCACTCTCTCTCTCTCTCTCTCTCTCTCTCTGCATACACAGAAACAGACACACAAGCATGCTTGTTGATAATACACCTAAGATGCTGCTCACAAGACTCAGACTCAGCCTGGCAGCAAATGACTAGCAAACAAGACCAGAATGAGAAGAAGTTGAAGTCAATGATACAAATAACACACAGTTGCATGAGATGTATTCATGAAGGGGTTTCGACAGCATGCAACAGAGCCAGTCTGGGTACAGTCTGCGGGTACAGAGGTTAGAAAAAAACATGCAGCACCTTTTTGGGTTTGGCTCCTCGCTGCACGCTCAGAATGAGGAGGAAAAGTTGAAAAGTTAAAGGTCAACCAGTGGGAGATTAAGGTGCTGCCATAGGAAGTGGGAGGCACACACATACACTCTCCCTGACGACACTCTGATCAGCATAAGCACTTTTAGACTCAAAGTGATATGTTGGCAGCATATTTACGCCACCACCATTATTGAGAGAATCAAGGAGAGTCAACCAGAGAGTGACAGCATGCACATGTGTGTGTTATTGGAGACTGAGGCAGAGTGTGTGAGGGGCAACAAATCTCTTGAATAACTGAGTACTGTTTAAATGGTTAACCTCTTATTAGTTGTGTGATGCATTCAAACAGGAACAAATCCAACAAAAACACACTGGCTGCGTCCGAAATCGCATACTTCCCTACTATATAGTATGCGAAAACAGTATGTGAGGCGAGTAGTATGATAAACAGTAGGCGAGAAGTAACCGGATGACCTACTGCTTCCAGCCAAATTCTGTAGTAGGCGGCGTCAAATGACGCAAAATGGATACGCGGCTGTTTCAAGTGTAAGTACCTTAAGGAAAACGTCAAATTACACATTCATTGTGGTTAAATTACACTTGTGAGAAAATGCCCTCTTTAAAATGCCCTCTGTGTCGTCACAACAGCGCGTTATCTTTTACCTTTAAAGAGGGCATTTTCTGACGTAACATCAACACAGCGGATGCAGTACGTCCGAATTCCATTCATACTGTATAGAACGTACTGTTTTAACGGTAGAGCAGTACGTTCTAATTCAAATGTAGAACCTACTGAAGCCACTCATACGGAGAAAGTGAACATGACAAAGTACAGTGGAATAGAACTCATAACTATACCCCCCTCTGCTGGACTAAAAAGGTAGTACAGCCTGCACAGTGTTAACTGAAAAATGGCACACATATACTGTAACACTCATTTACTAAACGCACAAACACACACACACACACACACACACACACACACAAACACACACATACACACACACACACATACACACACACATAAACAATTCTGTAGTGTGCGTTTTCTTCTCACTCACCACTTTATTGGTCTTGGGAGCTTCCAGAATCTCTGTGGGCAAGAGAAGGTTCAGGAAGCAGATGAAGCATGTTTTCAATCTACATACATCCGTACATTTTCATTTATGCATATACATCCTTTGTGACCTGTATGTATATATGCACACAAATCTTCCAGACACATGGCAGCATCTGTATCTAGTAACATGTATATCCAAAAAAGTAACTTTTTTGTATTTATTTATTTATTTACTTACTTATTTATTTATTTATTTATTGTTTTTGGACCATTCATTGACTTGTTCCATTCATTATAAATGTTTCACTCAAAGAAAAGGCAATTGGTGGTTTCAAATGGTTTCAAAAAGACAAAAGACCTTGGCCCAAAATACAAGATTACACATTAAACCCAGTCCACAGTGCTAGTCAGTGTGGGTGTCTGCAGCTGATATAACAGAACTAGCTCTTAGTGTTCTCCTCCAAGCAAGCTGAGCTGCACAATAACATGACATTAACAGCAGTTCGGAAAGGTGCAGCAGCTGGCGGCATGTGAATCAAAGAAAGCATGTGCATGTACCATGTGTTGGGTGGAGACCAAGTTAGCAGGTGGAACTGGCCATAGCTAGAACTGGGGAGAAAATAATAGTTGGTTTTCCCACAACTGACAATAAAGATATAAATCCACTGTATATCTGCAATAACATATGAAAATTGACAATGTCTTGTCACTAGACAGGAGAAAGGAAAAACTGTTGGGAAAAACAACTACTATTCCCAAATATTCTACCCAGTTCTAGCTATGGCCGGTGTAACAAGATTTTAAGTTTTGAACATTTTGTACTGGTCGGTTTGTCATGAAATTTTGACATGGCATATTTCCAAATGTGCATGTTTTGTGCTACAAGCAATTATGTACTGCTACCATATATAACATAAGCAATTATATAGGCATATCAATGCAAATGGCTTTTTTATAGTAAAATAGAAAGGGCTGCCTTACATCAGTGACATTTTAATGAACTTTACCTCGTTTAGGCACTTTAGAAGTGGCAGGTTCAGGGGTGTCAGGTGAGGTTGTGTCTGCTCCATCCTCCACCAACTGGATCTACATTAAGGAAGAGACACATGAAGAAAGAATGTGAAAAGCCTGCTTAGAGGTGTCTAACTAGACACATGTAATCCCGTTCAATTCAGTGTGCTGTTTACTCAGTATGTCTGTTTGAAGTGCTCTACCTGTGACTGCCGAACAAATATCCCATGGTTCTCCAGGCAGGTGAAGTAGCGCTTGCCTTGCACGGTGCCATCGTTTTTGCCTTTGGGCTCCTCCAGGATGACTCCAACCCATTTCCCAGAGGCGAAGAGTGTGGTGCCAATATAGCCCACCGTGCCACGGTGACCTTTCCCAATGACCTCCACCAGAGAGCCCACCTTCACCGGCCGTCCTCCTCCATCTGAACTCATCCTGCTGCTGCCACTGCTGGTGGTCTAGGAGAGAGAAAGAGAAAGACACAGAGAGAGACAGAGACAGACAGAGAGAGAGAGAGAGAGACAAAGAAAGAAAGAGAGAGAAAGACAGAAAGAGAGAGAGAGAGAGAGAGAGAGAGAGAGAGAGAGAGAGAAAGAAAAGGACAGAGAGAGAGACAGAGAGAGAAAGAGAGAGACAGAGAGAGAGGGAGAGAGAGAGGAAGAGAGGGAGAAAGAGAGGGAAAGAGAGAGAGAAGAAATGTTAATCTCAATTACAACAAATAGAAATAAAAAAGAAATGTCATGAAGTAATTTCAGATATTGACATCAAAAATTAAAACTATGCGGAAGACACACATCATTATAAAAATGTATAATCATAATACAATAATAATGATAATAACAATAACTACGCTTAGTAAAACAACTCACTCATAACATTAGACTGAACTGAACTGATTAATCTGGAGACATTGGAGTCACAGTCAGAGACAGCATGAGACACACAGGGAGACATACAGGGAAAAACACTCTATTTTCAATAGAATTCTAAATATAAAACAGACATAACAGGCAGGGACTGTTAACAGCCTTTCGAACATATTTTTAGATGTGTATGGAAGAACGTTTAGATCTCTGTTCTGATTAGATCTGCACGGGAAGAGGAGCAGCATGGGAAATATTAACCAGACTAGAACGCATGATTCAAATACTGTAAATCAGCGTGTGACTCAGACTGAACAATCTTGCAGCTCCAGCACACACAGCTCAGAAAAAGTAGCACAAATACCTGCATTCTCAGCACACACACACACACACACACACACACACACAGAGTAAAGCTTCTGTTCTTCAGAGACATGCTCCATATTTTTTGCTCAGTCATCTAACCTTCTTTTTCATACTTTGGCCAAAGTATGGAATGTTCCAAAGTAAGATCCATTCTTCAAGAACCCTCTGATCCAAACAGCTCTAAGAGAGCAGGTGCATAGGGTCCTAATATACTTCCATACATGATTTCTAACAAAAGTAAAACCTGTGCGTTTTCAACCAGACAAACATAGTGAGCAGCTGAGAACAGGATGAGGATGAGGGAGCAAGAAACAGATCTATTTCTTCTTTTCTTTATGAAGTTGTTTTGGATCTATTCATAGACCCCAGCAACTCACTGCAGTCTGACAGTTACTGTACAGGGACGGACTGAGTCATACTGACTCCTGCCATGGTTGACATTTTTGTGAGCGACTATAAACTCCTCAACTATACCAGTGCGCTAAAATATACCAGTGCGCTAAATTCATAAGAACAAAAGGGTTACGATAGTGACTCAGCAAAAAAAGGTCAAGTGGAGGTAAGGAGAGAGAGTAATTCTTTTAGTGACCAGGCAAGAATGTGCTTTCACGGAAAGCACTAAATAATTAAGCCTTGTGTGATGGGATTGTTATTGAGGATTGAGTCTGCATGCTACAGAGCAGCTAAAGAGCTGTGAAGGATTTTTCTCCACATTCATTGAAATGATTGCTGACCACATGTGTGCATGTGCCTGTGGGTCTATTGCAGGCACAATAATGGGTAGCACTGCTTTGTTTTTCAGTTTTGTTGTAGCTGAAGCCTAAAAGCGGCTGAAATATTTGCTGTTAGTCTGGAATTAAATCTCTTGGGTCCAGGCCACAGTGTGCTCCAACACAAAGACTTACAGTAACGTTTTAGTTTCAAAGCTTGGGGTAGAGAAGTCAGTTTGAAAACGTTGTGCTTGTATGTGCTTTCTTACTACTGGAGGCCATGACATATAATCATCTACGATCCAACCGAAGGGGGACATGAATAAATAACTATATACAAACAACCAAGCACACACAAACACACACATTTAGCAGCTCACATGAAGAAGGGAGACTATTAAACTGATGGTAAACTCATCACTGTGTGCATGCTGCTTATGTCCATAACATTATCCTACTGTGGGAGGAAAACATGCCTGATAATATCAGAAAGAAACATTTGCTCAACCAAACGCAACATACATTGTACAAATAACTAAATGTGCATGTGCTTGTTGTCTGTTAAATAGTTCCTGATGATGAAATGTTCATGTGACAGTGTTCCTGCAGTTTTAGAGAGGCGCTGTGCCTTTATAACACCAGCCGTTTTGCCTGAGCTGAGGTTAAAGATATGGTTTTAAAATGCATGATTAAAATAGAGGGTTTAGGGACGGTTAAGGTAATAAAAGTATGTCAGAGTGATTTAAAATCAATTCAGCTGTACACAATGTGGTTTTACCAATGCTGTGTACTGAAGCTTCATATTACGTGGTACTTCTTTAAACGAGACAAGGCTTCTTCACATTCGCACAGCTCATTTACGAGAACTGTTCTTTGAAAAGGTTATTTAGGAAACCAAAAGTAGTTCCCCTATAGCAGAGGCCCCTCCACACCCTGCAAACCTAACGTTTCACTCACCATTATTTACACACCTTGATTAGTTAGTTGCATCAGGTGTGTTGGCAGCTTGACATTCCAGCATCTAATACAATAAAACATGCCAAGCTGGGGGGACTCCAGGTCCAGTGGGAGCCACTCTTCTATGGCAACAGTCCAGAGAACACATTGTGGATCACTTTGTGACCAACAGGCTCAACTGATGGTTCTTTCATGATATCACACCTTAAAAACTTTATTGGTACCTTATTTTTAAACTGATGAGGTAGACGAATACATGTACGCGCAATCACACACCCACACACACACACACATACATATAGACTGATGTCCTGGCTAAATGACAAATTCAATAACAAATTATTGAACTCCACAGGCCACAAAAGATATTACTGAATGACATCATCTTGTGTCACTTCAGTCCACTTCCGGTCATCCAGTGCTGCTCAGGAGCACACACACTATTGCTCGAACCCATGCAGCCACATGGAAGTCTATTGTTCAAAAAACAGGTTCATATATACACAGAAAGTCATATACCAGTCCACAACATACCTCAGAATCTTAATTGTGCTCCCACAACACAGCAGGTCACCACTGCATCACAGACATTACTAAACACATTGTTTTTTGTGTGGACAAAAGAATGCAAGAAATAATCAGTGATCAATTTTGGTCACCATGCACCTGTGCATGTGCAAGCAACAAAGCGAGACAGAGTGCATGTGTGTGTCACTCACCCTGCTGTAAGTGTATCTCTTGGTCTGAGACATGCTGCTCCAGTGTAGTCGTTGATGAGTCCCTGCCCTCCTCTAGACAGAAATATAGTCTCTACCTCTCTTGTTCTCTCCGCCTCCCTCCCCTCTCTTCCATCACATATCCCTCTGCCTCTTCCCTCTGTCCATTTACAAGCACGGACTGAAACTTGCTGTCTAGTGCAGATTCAGGAGAGCAGAGCCAGCTCCAAGAGAGGTCCAGCAGCACTGCCAGTCCAGAGGTGAGCAGAGAATAAGCCGACAGCCGTTTGAGCTGGCAAATGTGTGTGTGTGTGTGTGTGTGTGTGTGTGTGTGTGTGTGTGTGTGTGTGTGTGTGTAGTGTGTATGTATGTGTGCTGATGTGTCAGTTCAGCTGGCTCAATGCATGTGAGACCTATCAAAGCAAGGATAGACAGTGCATATGTATGTACATGTGTGTGAGCTCGTGTATGCCTTTGACTGGTGCTGAGTGTGGGGAGACCAATGCTACTGCGCTAGTGTCTGTGCTGCCTTCTGCAGGAGAGCCACAGAGAAAAGGCTGGGTCCTAAAGCCCTCCAGAACAATCATTGCAGCACAATACATTATTTTTTGATAGATATCATGATACTAGTCTCCACAATACTAATCCTGGAGTGGGACTTGTGTTTAGCTGTGATGGCTTATGTTATGAGTTCAGTTTATCCTTTTGAAATTTCTGAACGCCAGCATCTGAGAGACATTCAAGTGAGTTCAAATACAAAGAATTGATCATTGGTAACCCTTGGCACATAGGAATGCTATTACTATTACCACACAAACACTGTGCTCTGCAAACATTGTTTTTTTTGTTGCAGTTTTGTGGTCTTAACGCAGCTTATTCAGCAATACAAGTGCGAGCTGCATTCTGAGTGTTGCAACTAAAAGCTCTGTTGTTCAAATCAAGCCAAGCCTTGCTGTTTGCAGCGATAGTAGTTTTTTGCCTGGTTGACACTCACAGCAGACCAACGGTTTGTTGTACACGGCCGTGTCACATTTAGTACTCTTTCTAGCCACGACATAATTTGTCTAATAGACCAGAAAACAGAGGCCTGACAGCCATGCATCACATTTAACCATGCATATTCATCCACCGCTAGTGACGGGACCATAAAGACATTACACTAGACAAAGCAAAGTGAAGTGAAAAATATAGATGAACCGGCTCATTAATCTGAAGAGACATCATATTGTTGCATGAACATACGTATTGCAGGACTATACTTCTGTCTAAGGGATAAACACAGTAAAAACTAAGTAATAAACAATAATCAGTCACAGCCTAGAATATGCAGGCTTTCTGGTGGAATATCAAAATTACATTGTACCCAAAACATGTTAATTGTAAGGTAAAGGTAGAGCAATATTTCATTCAACTGAAATGATTAGCAAAATCAAACTATTACAGGTCATTATATCTCTAATCCTGACTGATTTGAAATAAACTGCCAATGCTACTGAACAAAGAGCCATTTGGGAATGTAATGAGTCGGCTCCTCTTGGTGAGCTGAGCCAAATGATGTGACTCACTGAAAGGAGCCGGAATTCACATCACTCTTTCATTGGTATTCAGGCTCCCATGTTGTTAGCGTAGCTAAGAGTGAATATGTTTGACAGTGTGGGTCTCTTTAAGAGAGCCGAAGGAAGGCAGCCTCTCTATTCAGTCTCTCTTCTTCTGTAGGCCTTTTTCAATGTGACGCAGCTTTTAACAAAAAGCTAAAGAGAGAGAGAGAGTACAGAGATCCATGTGCACCCTCAACTGACCACAGTGCACACACACACAGAGGATTAACGTTCTTTATGAGCTAAAACTGCACTGCAGCGCTCTCTGTTTGATTCTTTATTTACAGTTTCTGCATGTAAAGCAAATACTGACTGCTGGTACACACTCACTATTCACAACCGGGCAGGAGAGTCAATATCAGCACAATACATTTTGGATTTATTCTGTTTGTGTCAGTTAGTATAGTAGCAGATCAGCCACAGCATTAAAACTACTTTAAGGAATGGCATTCATTATCTAGTGAGATATATTTGGCAGTAAGTTAACAGTGTGTGAATTTGACGTGTTGAAAGCAGGAAAATGGGGTTTTGGTAAGGGCCAAACTGTGATGGTTAGAGCATCTTCAAAATGACAGTTCTTGTCTGGTGTTCCTGGTTTGCAGCTGTAAGTACCTACTTAAATAGGTTCAGTGAAGGACAGTCCATGAACATGCAAAAAGGCCACCATTATTCTGCTGGAACTTGCTAGCAGAGGTTGTGGGGTACACACATTTTGAGACCACTAAATGTTTACTGTACTCCGCTGCCCCCTTGAGGTCAAAGAGGAAACTTACACGTGGTCTCTACAACAGCCTATTTCAGCTTAGCTTGGAGGTAAATCATGGAGTGCAAACTCACAAATAAAACGAATAATTCCTTCGATAGTTATAAATATGTATATATGAGCAGTTGTACAGCTGGTCACTAGGCTGTAATGCAAAAGGTGGCTGAAAATACACCTGTCACCTTAAACACAAAATTATTAAAGAAATAATAGTAAACGAACAGTGCAAGATTTGCCAGCCAAACTTTTGCCACTCATTACAGGCCACACCCCTCGACACCCTCCCACCCCCCTTCAAATCAAAACAAACCAAAAAACCCCCCACCATGAATCCATTCTGTCCATCAGTCTGCCCACCCAGCCAACGCCTATACACATCACACTGTCTTCAGTCTCTGCAGAAAAACACATCAAACTAACCGGGGTAGCGAAGCCACGGACTGTATTTCTAGCTCTTTATTTAAAAACATGCGTTGCAACTTACCCCGTTAATTTATTGTGTGTGTGTGTGTGTGTTATGCTGGCCGTGTGTGCTGATTCCCATGTAGTGTGGATCTGACTGCTTCCTGATGATGCGCAACGTCAGAGCCGGAGTAAAACGAACCGACCACTGAGGAGCGAGGGTCTGCCGGGGGCTTCAGACGCGCACTGATCACGAGAGAAAAACAAAGCCCTGAGGATTTTATGGACATTGAGTCCGTCTCAGTATGTTTTGTTGATATCAATGGCAGGTTGGGGGTCCGGCTTGGTTCAGGACAGGTGCAGAAAAGGCTGGTCCAGAAGTGGCATAATATATATAACTAACAGAAACAGGTCGGGTCAGGTCACTGACTGAATATTTTAGAAGGCTGGGAGAGGGGTCATAAAATACCCTGCCCCCAAATCATTAGAGTGACTATTACTTATGGTGGCATTTACTGAGCTCTGACTTAAAAAATGTACGGGATGTGATTGGGGTGGAGCTGTTGCTAATTTTATTTCCATCATCATCACTTTGAAGGAGAAATTTACTTTGAAAACAGCAATTTATTAATAAAACAACATCAACAGCAAGTACATAATAATAATAATAATAATAATAAGTAGAAGGCATCACTTTGTGCACAGCTGATCAATCCTGGAGATCAGAATCAGAAAAAAAATTTAATCCTGGATGAAATTGCTTATTGGTATGACTGCCCACACACAAAAAACAAGAACAATGTGGAATATAAAGTCTAAATACATCAAATAAAAATCTGTAGAAAAAAAGCTATATGAAACACACTATACTATACCCAATGCTGGTTAGAGGTGCACTGTTGCTCATAGTAGAAATATGTCTATAAGTATTATTGAGAAAAGTAGAGATAGTAACAGCCCACAGACCATGCCAACAAAGCTTAGGTCTAACCGGCTAAGAACTAATCCGATTAGTAATCACCTAACATCAAAACCTGACCGCTTGTGCCTAAATGTAACCACAAACCCACAGCAATGTTCTAATATCAAAGCTTTCCCAGTAGAGAACAAACTGGTACTGCAACAAAGCAGGAACAAGCTCTCTAATAACACTCTAAACATGTGTTTACCGATGTTTGGGTACACAGTATAGTTAACGGGTTTTCATGGGTTTGAACTGTAATTATTAAGATCAAAAAAGCTCCACTCAACCCATGATCAGTACACTGTATGATCAGTTCTTGGATGCAGTTCAGTTCTTCTTGCTGCATTAGAATATTAACAGCTGTCATCACACTTAAACTTACACGCATATTTAAACACCAAGAAGTTGATCAGTCTGGCAGAAAGTGATGGCCACACAAATTCCTCCTCTCTGTGGAATCCCAGACTGTGGTAGAGTTTATGAGCATCCGACTGCACCAGAGAGGTGAAGAGCACCACCCTGTCCACTTTGTGACTGGCTGCAAACCTCAGGGCAGTCAAACACAGTGCCTTAGCAAGGCCTTGACCCCGAGCCTCTTTCTTCACAGAGATCCGTTTCAGCTCCCAGGCTCCAGGCTCCTCCAAGCATGGCAATAAGGCCACGGTGCCAACTATGGAGTCCTTAACCTCTGCTACCCAAAAGCAACTAATCTGGTCTGGTTGCATATATGAGACATGAATGTCCTGCAGGTCTTCTCGGAGTCCGAGTCGTATTCCCTGTTCAAAGAAATACTGGACAGCCCACCGGCCAGCCATCAGGACGCAGCCGAGACACAGCAGAGAGGCCAAGAACGAGCCGGAGAGCAGAAAAAAAGAGTAGGAAGAGAACGAAAAGCACAGTTTGAACCCAGCGTTGCTTCAGAGTCAGGTTACACACAGCACCTACATGCTCTCTGAACCCAGCAGAATACAGTTCCCGCACAGCAGTGTAGTCGGAGTCCTGATACCTCCGGATCTGATACCACATCTGAGAGACAAGACCAGAAAACAAGAAATAAGTTCATTTATCCAGAAGGAAATTCTAGTGTCATTAGCATGCTCAGTGCAACAAAAAAGAATAAAAGAACAAAATATGAGACAATAGAACAAATAGACAACAAACTGTAAAGTGTAACAAATAACAGCGTAACTCAGCCACTGCTGTCTGTAAAGATTTACTGTAGTGTACCAGCAGATCAGTTAAGCAAAATGATTACTGCAGTGGCTACTGCAATAAAAATAAACTCAATAAAATAACAGCAGACTATATGGTAACAAGATGAACCATTAATAATATTTGATCAATTCACAGATTAAACAGTAGTTTTGTATATTGCACAAATCTGATTCAGGACAGAATAAAGATCTAAAACTAGAATGGGGAGGAATTAACCAGTCTCATGGCCACAGGTAGAAATGATTTCCTGTGGTGTTCAGTCCTGCATTTTGAGTCTTTTGCTGTGCGTGCTCCAATTGCTGCAGTGATAAAGAATAAATAACAATATGTTGCAAATCAGCTTACCATTACACAGGTTTTGATTCAACTGACTGTCTTTTCCTAATATAATTAGTCAGTAAATAATCATTTAACTCCTGGGCTGAATATCACTGTTCAGCAGTGGCAGTGTTTCTAGAAGCAGTAAGCACATGCGCAGAAAAGGAAGCAGCAGATTTGAAATTTCCTGTTTTTATTCACATGATCTTGTTATTCCCGGGCTGCCTGAGCACAGTCAGTCAACCCCAAAACTAAAGATTATATCAAATGGAAGAGCTTCTATTGAGGCCACATTATAGTAACAACACAGTCAAAAATATTTACAGTGCAAAAAAGGTTTTATATACAGAAAAGATAACCCAAAGGAACGATGAACTGCATGCAGTGTGCCTGTTATGCAAAATCCAGCACAGAAATTTACCGTCACTCGTACTGTAAAGAAGTTTTGTTTGAAATCACACACATGCCATTTCAATTTGCATATAAGGTGGAAAGTCCTGTTTTAGTTGGTGGATGCAAACTCGACTGCGGGCAGATACACCCTATCACCTTCTCTCTACAGACCCCCTTGTTCAAGATATAGCAGTATTAAAAAAGACAAGAGTTTGAGAGATACACAAAAGAAAATAACAAATTTACACTGCATATGAATTAAAATACATGTTTACGAATTGAATCTGAATTTTAAGCTTATATTTCTAATCTTGTTCCATATTTGTCTTTCCTTCTTGGCTGCTGCAAGTCAAGCATGTACTTGACCACTGTAAATTTAGTGATAGAAGATAACAGCTCCGGAGCAGCAAACTCCCTGACCTTCTTGTAACCCACAGACTCGTAGAGCCTCTGAGCATCTGTCTGGACACTTGAGGTGTACAGCACCAGAGCAGGACAGCCCTGTTTGCGAGCAAAGTCTGCCACAGTGCGGCACAGTGCTTTGGCGATGCCCTGGCCCCTGTGGGAGAGTTTCACCGAAATCCTCCTGAGCTCCAGACAGCCGTCATCCTGCTTTGCAGGGAGGCACGCGACCATGCCCACCACACGGCCCTGACTCTCAGCCACCCAGAAACAGGAGTTGTGCTGCTCCAGGTAGGTCTGACGAATGTTGCTGAAGTCCCTGTGCATGGTGTTCTGGATGTAGCTGGAGAACATGTAGAAGATGAGCAGCAAGCATGCAATCAGGAGTAGAAAGACTGCCAGCACAGGCAGCAGGAGGGACTTGGAGCTGACCAGCAGAAAACAGAACCCACAAGCCAGCAGCATCTGGGTACGTCTCTGCTTCAACAAGCACAAGCAGAAGTACGGGATGTGTTCCCTCATACCAAGAGTGAAGATGTCCTTCACATACATCTCATCATCCTCCACATAGCGGCGGATCTGTACTTGAGCCATTACCTTCAAACCAAACACCCACAGCACCACCAATTACACACTGTAACGATAAAGCACAGACTTGAATGAAGATTAAATAGCAACACTGAGTCTTTCTTTTATCAACACCTCTAATTCAAGTGAGAGAGCAAATACATTTACAACTATATATGAAGTTGTTGCTACAAAGATCAGCTTCTTTTTACAATGCATCCAAACTCGCCCGAAAGCAACTGCAATGCATTGGTCAACATCAATAATAAAATTGCAGTCTATTAACAAAACAAAGAAATATGTGGCTTATACAACTTACCAGCTGTTTGATAAGTTAGTTGTGTTCAACTTCAGCACAGGAGTGGCTCGAGCAGTGCTCAAAAGCTAACCATGGATGCAAATGATGAAGGACAAGCGAAGCAAGAAATTTGCAAATGCCTACCCAGTCAACACTAATCCCAAACCAAGCAACAGCTATATTTTTCTTTCATTTCACCAGACTTTCTGACAGGCCTACACTCTCTTTATGGACACACTATAGCAAAGTTGGAAAATAATATCGCAGGTCAAAATCATCAGAGTTTTCTTCAAAAACGCTTAGCATGTGTTGAAGCTAGTTCTATATTGCATGATAGTTGGTATAATTAGCATATAATAATCACATGCTAAGCGTTTTTGAAGGAACAGTGGTAGCTGACTGACACTGATCATTATATCTATGCCACACTGTGCTCCTGTCTGACTTTACACTGAAAATATTGAAACAGTTACTTGAGTGGTGTCTGTGGTTAAAAAAAATGCATGCAAGTCTATTGCAAATCTAATATTACTCATAATTCAAAAATTTTATGTGACTGAAAAAAACTGAAAGCAGATCTTAAATCAGCATGAAAAATGGTTTCTGATTACATTTTTTTGTTGACCAGTGTAATTTATGCACGTGTTGGGGTGCATAAAGGAAGTTGAGTTAGCTGCTAAACTGCTCCAGAGCTCCTTCTGAGCCCATGCAAGTAGTAATAAAACTGTCTAAACAGTGAAAAAGGTTTTAATTGTAAGAATTGTTTCATATACAGGTGAGCCAACTTACATACAAGATAAACTGAATTTAACGGTTTAAAGCAGAGATGTCCAAACTTATTTTCAAAAGGCTGGTACTATTTGAAAAAAGGCTTGTTGTACTGTTTGATTGTTGGGAAGAATTGAGACTGATTGAATGACTGGAATGTGATGTACATCTACTATGTTAGAACGAAAACCTGCAAACACAATTACACATAAGATTGGAAACCCTTTGATTAGTGCAACAATTACACAAAAAGCAGCACAACAATTTTTTATTTTTTATTTTCCCTTACAGAGCACACAAAAGATGGCTTTTCACAAGATTTTGGAGTTTCTGTGGGAATTTGTGCCCATACATTTTGTACAGCATTTATGAGGCTCCGTGTGGGTCAGAAAAGTCAAAAAACTCATCCAACCATGTCTTTTTGCTTTGTGCACTGGGGGACAGTCATGCTGGAATAGAAAATGGTCTTCCTCAAACTGTGTCCACAAAGTTAATCCACAAAGTCCAAACGTCTTGGTATGCTGGAAGTAAGGTGGTTAGCCCAAACCCTGAATTAAGGTCTGTGTCCCAATACTATTGTCCAAATAATGTATATACCAATGCAAATACAACACAACAAATATGTCTTAAATATCAGTATGAAATATAGGTCTATGCTTTTTTATAGCAGTTATCTATATGCCCCAACCCCGGGAAATGCTTCAGACTCCCCTGGTTTTTAGTTTATAATTAACTGTGTGAACACTAAACCCAGGCTGCCCTTTACCCCTTGCAGAAAAAGGGAACTGGATTAAAACACAGACACAGACATGCAAAGAGTAGATTATTTTAGATAATAAAGACAATAACCTAATAAACTTTACTGAAATACTGATCTTATTGCTCAGCACTGAAATACTGATCCTATTGCTCAGCACTGAAATACTGATCCTATTGCTCAGCACTGAAATACTGATCTTATTGCTCAGCACTGAAATACTGATCCTATTGCTCAGCACTGAAATACTGATCCTATTGCT
>JBBPDH010000144.1:10041516-10056611 GCA_037974565.1 Clupeocharax schoutedeni
GAACATATACCCCCCCACCCACCCAAAATCAAAACCTTATCGGAGGTACAGTTCTGCCGTGCCGCTCGCCAGAAGTAATGGGGCGCCTGACCCCCAGGAAAACCAGCCGACGCGTACAGCACTCTCATTACTTTTGTCCGTATAAGATGCCTGACCATTATAACAAATGTAACTATAATAACACTGCATTCAGACTTTCATATGGAATTGGTCCCTCTTTGCAGCTGCCATAATGGTTCCACCCCCATGCGCTGGACTCTGAGGGGAATTTGTTTTTCAATAAAAAGCTAGATAAAACGTATCACTGTTATTTCATATTTGATTATATTGTTCATATTTGTCTAATCCTATGTTGATGAGTAATAATAACAGTATGTTTAGGACAGACTTAAGGTGAATCTTGAGTTAACAATGGCAAACGAGATTAATTGCGATTAAATATTTGAATCTTCAAGTAAAACAATTATGGACACACACCACTGATGTATATACCCATTCTTATCTACCCACACACACACAGACACGCCTCTCCTAGTATTGAAAGATGGATAAGCTTCACTTTAAGCATAATTCACTCACTCTCACACAGTGTGAGGTGATGGATGCATCTCAGAGACTTAGTTTACAGGCAATGTGAGGCTCAATTCACTTGTCCATTGTTGCTCTGCATATGTGAGTCATGTATAAATAGAAAAGGGGGACATTTGGTTGACATTCTTATCCACTTCACAATCCGCAATCATTAGTTAAAGGGACAGTCCTCCTGGAGCAACTCAGGGTTAAGTGTCTTGAGGATACAGTTGTAGAAAGTGTTTTTTTTTTTTAGATGTTTAGAAACCCTTGGATATATGCTGCATCAAATGACTTATTTTAGTGTAAGTGCATATGTCTCACCATGTCTGCCAGAGAGATGTAGAGGAACATTCCACCAGCAATGGCGAAGATTGCATTTGGAGCAAAATTGGTTCCCAGGACGATGCCCAGTGCCAAGCCCAGATAACAGGACATAGCAGAGAGCATATTAAAAAAGACAGCCTGAGGAACACTCATACCAGCACTCAGCAGAATCACAAAGTCACCTGGAGACAAAGAGAGGGAAGGGAAGGAGGGACCAGGCCACAGGGAAATTCATTATCAGGTATTGTGATCACAACCTGCTTAAAAGTAATTGATACTGATGCAATTTTTTAAAAGTGTGTTTCTTACCTATTTCATGAGGGAACTCTTCACAGATAATTGCGATTGAGGTGCTGAAGCCAGTGAGGAGAGAGACGGTGAAGGAGGCTCCAATGGCCAGTCCATCTATCAAGTTATGTAGTGCATCACTCAGTGTGATCATCCAAGCCACCGTTTTAATGTTTGACATACGTTCCCCTCGCAGCCAGCGACACGACACAAACACACAAGCATCCTAAACACAGAAGGGGTACACACATGCACACACAATTTTCAGTCTAGTCTGTGAGTCAGCAAACCATTTTCCTAAGAATTTCTTTCTAAGAGTTGACATGTTTTTTCCCCTCAAACTCCTGCAAATAAGTGATTACTTAGCAGGAAAGAGCGAGAGGGAGGACGTGTTTTTTTAAGATATAGGAAGCTGGCTTGCTGACACCAAGGTCTTGTTTACACCAAGGATTATTGAAGAAATCCCAATTGTACAAAAGGCACATGCAACTATATCAGAAATATCAAGTAAGCAAAAAAACGTCAGGGCTATCCAAAACATGCACGTGCAGACAATACGTTAATCAATCATGTCATTAAAGGTCAGTGTGTTCTGAGTTCATGTTAATCATTAGGTGTCATTCACTAGAATACTTCTCTGATAAAGATGCACCAACCATTCATTGGCCAGGTTTTTAGATATGGATTGAAGTATCAGGGTAAAAAGAAAGGACTGTAACTGGTGAGTCATTATCGACAGTCATAGTGCTAAAGATTAACAGGCCGTGGGTATTGACCAATACAGGATGTCAGGGTCGGGCCTTTACCTGCTCACTGACTGGGCTTAGGACTGGGTTTACATTTGGGCTACTCTGCTTCTCCTTGGGGCTGTTGGGGAGAACGTCATGGTTGAAGTTGTTAGTAATGAGGTCATTGCTTATTACAACGTCGTTGGTGATGGCCACCTCAGTGGTTGGCAGAGAAGGCATGTGGCTGTGGCCATCCTAAAAGAAAAGCAAAGGCACACCACAGTGAGCCACAACCTTTTACACACATTTCAATAACCGGAATCCGGGCGTGTAAATCTCTTACCTCTGAATCAGCTTTCAGTATGATTTTCAAAACTCGTTCAGTAAAGAACAGGAGGTAGAACCCCCCGAAAATCCCAACAGCGTTTGACACATAGTCATCAGCTTTCGGATCAAACCCAAGAGCCTGTTAATTTATGGTGGCACATGAAACAAAAGGAATTGTGGATTATGATGTTTTATTGTCACTGTGTATTTTCTTTTAGACTCCCCTCGATTTCCTCCTTACCTCAGGGATAAGTTGCAGTACAGCATTGGAGAATAAGGTTCCTATGGCCACCCCAATGAAGTAGGTTAGCACTTTGGGGAAGTAGGATTTCTTTGTGATGGGAACCAAGAATAAGCCCAGAAGAGAGGACAGATTAATTATCGTCACAGCCAGGAAGCCATAACCCCAAACTGAAAGGAAGAGATAGAGGTAGATATCGCCACTGCTGCTTAGAAAATCTGCATATGAATGCTAGTGAACAGAAAGATCTTTTTTTCAGTGAGAACTGAGAAGGTGAGACTGGACATTCTTCAGACTTGCACAGTCAGCTCTGCTCCACTAAGAAATGATTCATCAGGGAAAAAAAAACATAGAAACAAAGGCACAATACAACTAATCTTGTTCACATAAAAATAAGCATGACTGAATCCTTCGTATTGTATGTTGTACCAACCAACAAATTGTATAGTAATTTGACCAAACATCACCAGTCTTACTCACAATGGTTCAGTGCAGCTGCAATTCAAATGAAAACTTACTATCAAACCTACTGTTTTCATGACACTGTGATACTTCTTTAGTTTGTACAACACTTGATATCTGATAAATAAACCAATGCCAAAGTGCCTATTAAGTGTAATTTTTGTTTTTCTGTTTTTTCCTCCACATAATCTTGTAATGTTGTGGTCAGTTATTGTTGTGGATTTATTTGTGAACCACTGGTGTAAAAAGCAGCGAACAGGACTGTAGAGGTCACCAATTCTAATTAGCTGCTTGAGACCAACTGAACAAACAAGTGGCTCTTCTGCTCAATTTTAATGAAAACCCGCAGCTATTCCGGCCCTTTTGAGCATACGCTGGTGACCTCTGGTGTTTGCTATTTGCTAGGTGCTTCAAATTTGAATGCAATGTTCACAATGCATTAAAAGTATATTTTCTGTCTGTAAATACAGCCTACTCTGATATATTGGGGAAATACAGAAATGTATCTCCCAGCACTTTTTAAACAGGAATATGAATATGAATAGACCATCTATTAAAGGAGGAACTATGAAACCACAAACAAGTGCTTCCATACAATCCCACATGCCCATGATCAGTTAGGAAGTGTCAGATAAGGAACAGATCAGATGGGGATCTGCAGGTCCTAAACAAAAACCTTGAGATCATTCCATCCACCCTACTGCGGGTTGACCTACACAGCTCAATGGGTCTGCACCAAGCTTAATCCCATCATTCAGGTTTATGGCCCTACTCACTTTCTGCCAACATCACCTGGCTCTGCCATCCCCACACAAAAGACAAACACAGTCCAGACTGGTCTCATTCCTGGTGAAATGAGCCACATAAGCCGACAAGAGCAGCAGAATCCTCAGAGAGCAACTTCTTATCTTACTCCTACAGATTCTAGTCCTTAGAACTCTCCTCTGATTTCCACAGTTTTCTCAAATTATTTTGGTCCCTTTGCATTTTCCAAACGAATGTACAGCATGAAGACGGTCTTACTCACCTTGAGAGTCAATGGTCGGAATGGAGGTGGTCGTGTAGGGGCAGGAAGGCAGCAGGACCTGAGTGAGAACAGCCGGGCACATGACCTCGAGCTGATCAGCAGTCACTTCAGTGACATTAGTGAGGTTGAAGGCAGTGAGAAGACCTGGCAGAGATAAACACTGCAGAGAAACAGAGGATCAAAGCAGTTTATCCAGTTAGTCTGTCGGGATGCCTGGATAAGGGCGAGTGTATGAGGCCTACCTCAGCATCCCTCAGGGGGTTTGCATTGTTGTCAATGGACGCTGGTGGTCTTCTAGACGCGATGAGGTGCAAGAGGTTTTCCAGGTTACTCATAGAGAGAGACTCGTTATTACCGTAAAAGCGCAAAACGTCCCGAATGTATGGCTCGTCCATGTTTCTCTTTGATTCGGGGAAAATCTGTTGCACCGCTGAAGTGTTGCACACCTAAAACTATTTCCTGATTCACATACAAGACATTCTTATTTGTGATCCCGACAGGGTCCAGACTACAGTGGTGTCCTTGTGGTGGGCGGAACAAAGTCTTCAGAGATAAAGAGTGAGGTTTACACCTCTGGCACGCCCTCGTCACTCTAACCAGATATTCCCAGATCAGAAAGTCGTGGCCTGCTGGCTACTGGATCCTGATAGTTTGAGAGGAGCCATGCGGCTCCCTCAGCTCATCCCAGTCAAAGAGCTCTTTGTTCTGATCAGTCCTTCTCATGGAACGGACTCAGTGCTGACAGACTGCAGGAGGCCCAGTGGGGGTCTGCAGGTAACCTGTCCTCAAAAGCAATCCTCATTTACATTCAGAAAAAAAGTTATCACGCATTTTATATGATTTATTATATTTATTAATATCCAATCACACAGTGTCCATTTCACATTTGTAAGATAAAAGTTGTGTTTTCTCTGGGTGAATTTCATGATCAGTGAGTCATTGGTTCAGCAAAATTCATTCTGAAACTATGCACCTGCTTGATCTTTCTCACTTTTACACACACACATACATGGGCACACACACACTCAGTAGATATCTCTGATGGATGTAATATGTAGTTTGGCAAGGAACTGCTTCAAGGGGGTGGATCTCCATGTGGTGAAAAACACAGTGTAATTCTCAGACATCATCAGGAAGCCATTAGCATTGAAGATTCCAGGAATGTCCTCCACATCCAACCACACAAAAAGAGCAGGTGAAGAACATCTCAGATTCACTTTGAATTGATTCTCAGCTTCATCCACAGTGAACTGTCTCACATACACACAAACAGAAGAAATCCGTTAAATCCCTTGTGGATTTGTTTGGGTAAAGTATCTGAATCAAGTATTGATTGTGTTTATGTGCAAGCCTCACCGTGATTTTGGGTTTCTGAAGGCCTTCAGCATCCCGTGGAGAGCTGAGGAACAGATAGTTGGGGGGGCTTGTTACACCACCCTCCTGGTCACTGAGGTCAAAGGTGACCACACAGGCCTGACGGGTGCAGTTCTCACAATCTGACAGCAGTTTGGAAACCGGCTGCTGAAACACCTGTGTGACTCCGCCCCCTTTCACCTTGATCCAGTCAGACTCCAGAGAACACTGCGGAGTGAAGCTACTCCAGCGGTACAACTTCACCTGCGTTCAGACACACACACGACACAGAAAGAGAGAACATCTCAAACAGCAAATGGATGTTGTGCGTGACCAATGTACTGTGACACCTGTAGAACAGGGACACAAACTCGTGCTGGTTGTCTTACCATAGCTTTCAGGAGGTAGTCCGTGTTCCTGTCAGAGACAGCATAAATCTTCAAGTCTCCCTCTTCCTCAACTCCCACTGCGATGAGAGGACTGAAGAAGTGCACTGCCGAGTAGTGAAGCATCTTCCATTTGCCACCAAACTCTAAGTGCACATACACACACCCTCTACTTTATTACTCATATTTACACTGATCAGTCATTTACTATTGAAAAGGTTCATTATATATGCATAAATGTACAGGTTCATGCAGCCAGTGTTGTGCGACATGGCAAAAATATTATGTCCAAACTCATCAAACCATGTCTTAATGCATTGTGATAAAGAGTACATCAATGATGCCATGTTTCAAACTAAATATTTCAAAATTATGAACTCATTCAACATTATTTAATGTTTCATAAACTGCACTATTAAACATTTGATCTGCTAGGTACTGAGAATATTTATGTCATGAACAGAAAAGCATCGTGAGACGTAATTTTTTGTCTGTTGTCCCGTTCTTTGCTGGTTAGTTTCTGAGCTGAGGGCCACGGTCAATTAGATGTAATCGGGGTGGCAAATCATAGTGAACAATGCAATGACACTGATCTTTGGTTTAGTGTGTGTCGCACTGGTGCATGCTCATTAAGTACAGTTGTTGTCATTGGTATGTCGACATTGGGCCACCATTCGAAGAGCTCAGATGCAAATGCCTCCAAGTCCGCCTGACAACTTTTCTTTGAAAAGAGCATTTTCTATAAGGCTCCTGTGTTCAAGCACAGCAGCTTAATTTTAAAGGTAATAAGGTTATTGGTGAAAAATGTATTTTTAAGAAATCTATCTTCATCCAATTTACTGCTTTTAAACAAATAGATTGATTCATCCACACATCCATACCCATACACAATACACAAACAAACAAAATACATGAAGTAGTAAAGTCTTTAATGATATAATAAAAAAACATAAGCATATTTAAAAAGTTCAGGTTAATAAAATCACTGCAAGAACAGAGCAAAATATTCAGATAAAAATCTTTTAAAGAACACATGGTCTCTCATCACATTCTTTTTCTCACACACACACACACTCTCTCTCTCTTTCTCGCTCGCTCACTCTCTTACACTTTCACTCACACACACACACTCACTATCTTTCTTTCTCACATGCACTCTCAATCATTAACAATGCTGTTTACAAAAAAAACGGTTCCTCAGCGCGGTGTCACATGACTTGATCTTGCATTCTGATTTGTTCTCGGAACAGGTAGAGGCTTTTGCTGCCAAACTGAAGTAGTGTTTATAGAGTTTTTCCAAACATAGCTATATTTCGGACAAGGCGGAGAGTGGTATTTAATGTTTTATACAACAAAATGATTTGATGTGCCTATACTACGTGTGGAGATCATTCACTTATTCATCTTTATCTCATTTTTGACAGAGATGGCGTTTACAGGCTTTTGCATCTGAGCTCTATAAATAGATCTGTTTTATTAACAGATGTGCTACCGCAGAAAGACTGACCTGCAAAGTAGAGCTTCTAATAAAGAGGTGGCCAGAGAATGTGCATGCCTAAACATCTCCATACACACATTAAAACATTGTACTCCTCTGGTATCAAATGGACTGTAATCAATCAACTACCCAACAGGTGCCAACAGGAATTTGACCCAGTATTAACTGTTATAACTACAAAACTGTAATTTGCCATACTAACCAATTGAAGACCAGGATGGTGCCTGCCAGATGTCGTTTAGCTGCCAGTAGAGGGCACCCATGGTGTGCCCTTTGCTCTCAACAATATCACTGCGGCTGCGGCGGTAGAACTCTGTCTGTGTCTTCACACACTCTGCCTGCGTCACCTGCTCAAGCACGATCGTATAAATATGTGTGTATATCTGTTTTGTGTGGATAATCTCATGTTTTGGCATTTTAAGTTGGAGCAGGGCATGCATGTCTGTAGCTGAAACAATGTGTGTGTCAGTGTGTGTACGTTACCTGTGTGAGGTAAATACTGTCCCGGTATTTCTGCACCGGGTCTGTGTTGTTGGGAAGGATAAAATGTAGCTTTGCCTGTAGAAACATTTCTTGATTCCCAAGGCTGTGGTGCTGTCGGTGGCTTGAGAAATTGCTGCTAAAATCCCAGTCTGCAGGAACGGAAACCTAACACACACAACAAGCTTATTCAATCGACAACATTCAGCCCAACCAACCTCCAGTGGCCCACAGGCTACTGCAATGGAATTCAGAACACATCACAGGAAAATATGTGGTCAAGTACTTTGATTCGACAGAAGACTACGTTCTGTAGCTTCTATCTTTGAAAGCACTGACTTCTTTTACCATAAACAAGCAGTTTATGTCTCAGTTGTATATCTTATCTTCAAATATCTGCTTACTTACATTTAAACATTTATTAACAGCTAACATTTATTTACAACAACTTTAATTCAAAAATATATTTTCAAATGGCTATAAATAAATGGTTAGGTTTCTGAAATTAAATATTAAACATAAACTTAAATTAATACATTTACTTTGTACACCTGCACAGATATGTACATTACCTATATGTATCCACAGGTGTGTGTTACCTTACTGAGAGTGGAAAATGAGGGCCAGGACTGAAAGCCATACTCAGAGCTAAAGCGTGTGCGAGGAAATGTCCGCCAATCCCAGCAGTCAATGAGGTAGTTGTAGTAATGGACATCTCCATAATGAGGGTCATAGGGGTCATGGGCCACCCAGCCTTCTTTCTCAGACTCGTCCCCATTAGTCGGACTAGACACCAGAAAAGGCCTTGTGCTGTCCTCCTAAAATAAAGTGCATCAGTTAAACTATTAGTCCATGTCTATGATCAATGAAACTTCAATGTTAAAAACAAAAGTCAATACAATTTGTTCCAGAAATGTAACAGGTAATGCATAAACCAATTAATATTTAGAATTTGTTGTCTGACGGAACTTGTAACTCAATTTACTATCATGTCAAATCAGTTCTCCCTATTAAAATGAACTGAAATTCTTCGGACCTTCAAAAACTCTGTATTTTTTGTTTTTTAAAAAGGAAAATGTGCTTATTAATAATGAATATTGTATAAAACAACACAACAGAATGTACTGCAATAAACTTTTTTATTAAGAATAATGTACAGCATTTGCTGGTCCTCTTTGTGAAATTTTTGACCCAGCCCCGACTGGCTTTAAACAGCTAGACGGATGACTCATGCACACACCCAGAGAAGGCAAGGCCTGTTATGCTCTGCTGAACGGAATCGTTAGGACTAAAGCTTGAACAGTTTTGCCATATTCTTCACCACTAATTTTACAAACTAATTCAATAGCAAAAATTAAATCAGTTTCAATGCCAATATTAATGAATGAAACAAATCAAATCACTATCAACTAGTTTGGATGAGAAGCTCCTCAGGTTATAGTATTAGGGAAATTGTTAGATTATAAGGAAATTGCTTTCAGCTTGTTTTCCAAGTATTTTGATTTAGGTGCATTAAATTTAGGTGTGTGCATGACTTACCTGCAGTACAATATCTCTGATATTCTCCACATACAAATGGACATAATCCTTCACATAACGTGGTCTCTCAGACGCAGGAATAGAAAACCAGTTACTTGCTATGGCAGCTTCATTCTCATTGTTTCCACTCCAGACGATCACTGAGGGGTGGGACTTGAGCCGTCTCACCTAAAACGCACCACATAAACCCATAAATTGTGTCAGTCTGGGCCACGTCAAAAGCGCACATATCCATCTTATACTGCTTGGAGGAAAACATATAAATAGACCTGTTGAATGACCTCCTCTCGCACTGACTGAATGAAATCTTGCTCTGTAGGATATAAAGCGCATGCAAACATGAAGTCCTGCCAAACCTGCAATGAGTACAAAACAAAATTCAAATTAATAAAGAGCAACAAATGTGGAACAGGTAACAATGTTGTTCACTAAGAATACATACCATGATGCCAAGCTGATCACACAAGATGTAGAAGAGATCTTGCTCATAAATCCCACCCCCCCACACTCTCAAAACATTCATGTTCGCCATCTGCGCAGACACGAGCAGTTGAGTCAACCTAACATACAAACAGACAAAGAGAATCCACAATTGGCCCAAGCTGAACAACCAGTACCCAGAAGTAAGTATTCTACAACATGGCAACCATTAATGTATACATATAAATAGAGAGTCCATACTTTGCTATAGTACCTGTCTATACTTCTGAAAAAGTTACACGCTGATGGGATGAAACACAGATTCATGTATTGAAGGTGTGCAGTGAGCAACTGTCTGCCATCTTTACAGATGTTTTTAACACCTCCCTGCAGAGCTCAACTGTCCCCATCTGCTTCAAAAACTCCATTGTTCCAGTTCCCAAGAAGAACAAAGCCAGCCGCCTTTATGACTTTCGACCTGTTTCACATACCTATATTTGTATTTATGGCATTTATCAGACACTTTTATCCAAAGCGACTTCCATTCCCTAACTACAGGGGGCAGGATTCGAACCTGTGACCTCTTGGTCTGGAGGCAAGTATCCTACCCACTGAGCTACGTCCACCCCATACCTCCATCACAATTATGTGCTTTAAGGGGCTGGTAATGGGACATATTATGAGCTCCACACCAAACACTCTGGACCCCATGCAAGTTGCATACCGTCACAATAGATCCACTGAGGATGCCATCTCACACACCATTCACACCACCCTGGCTCACCTGGACAATAAGAACTGCTATGCCAGACTGTTGTTTGTGGATTTCAGCTCACACAGTTATGCACTCCAAGCTGATCAAAAAGCTGCTGCGGCTGCCACTTTTTACTTTTCTGCCATCCGGCAGGAGACTCAGGACAATTCATAGCACTATCAGACTATTCAGAACACAATAATTGTGTTTTTCTCTCTCAATGAATCTGTTCCACATACTATGTGAAATACTGTAACACACACCACGTTACACTGAACTGACACTTTATATTTATGCAAATTGCAGTTAAAACAGTGTTTACTTTAGTCTGTGATTAGTTATTACTGTTGCACTGCAATGTCTTTTATGTTTCTTATGTCTTTATATTCTGTCTGTGAAGAAGGTATTCAAGTAGGCATTTAATTGTGCTCTGTACACTGTACTTTGTACATATAAGAATAAACTGTTTTCTTTGTGGAATTTTGAACAAAGTGTGGTCAGTAGTTTACACAGACACACAAATAATTAAAGCAATAACCTGAAAAAAAAATGATACAGCCTTTTTCCCCATAGCTTTATATAAATGTGTGTGTGTGTGTGTGTGTGTGTGTGTGTGTGTGTGTGTGTGTGTGTGTGTGTGTGTGTGTGTGTGTGTGTTTTAAGAGTGTGAGGAGCTTCACCTGTCTACTGTGACCTGGTCCTGGAAAGCATGGGCTGGTATCCAGTTTGAACCCTTAAGAAAGATTGGCTGTCCGTTGATCCGAAAGTAGAAGCTAAGACCAGGAGAATCAGGAATAGATTCTTGTACCAACTCCACAGTACGGAATCCAATCTATGAACCAAAATATATATATACAGATAGATAGAAACTTTATTGATGCCTTAGAAAGGTTCACTTCGGGCAATTCAGGTTTCAGCTAGTTTTTACAGCACAGCTTGTAAAAAGCAAACACATATCAACAACAAATATTAACAAAAATATAATAAGGGATATAAAGAGAAAGTGATAGTGATATGGTAAAGTGATGATATTATAAGGGTGATAAGTGATAAAGTGTAAAGTCTTATGAATTAAGTAACAAAAGTGAAAGAAAAAAACTGGATGAAGATAATAAAGACATAGACTGCAGTTTCTTACCAGTCTTTCCTCATGAAATGTCTCTCCACCCTCCATACTGATATCTACCAACAGCTCCTTCAGGGGTTGCTGGCCATGTCCAAAAGGCCACCACAGCTCAACTGTAACATTCTTGAAATGTGCATTACATAGAGGGAACCCTACATTACATTTTAATCAAGCAGTTCTAATACACAAAGCATAACAATTTGCATTATTAATACTCATTTTAATATATTGAAAAGCAGAACAGTTACGGGACCAGAAATAATCAACAATGTTCTGAATATACGTGTTTTTAAAGTAGCAAACACAAAATTAAATGCTGTATATTAACCTATATTCATAGTCATAGGAAGTCATAGGAAGCGTCTAGCCTTACCTGGTTGATCTGGAGGATAAAGGATGTGTTGCTTTTGCCAGGCACAAGAGAAAGCTGAAACTTCGCCTCTGTCTGTAACTGTGGCACAGACAGGTGGACGACTCCTTTTGAAGCTGCAGCAACATCAAAGAAAAACTGCACCTCCACAGTCCAGCATGAGAGGGCAGCATCTGGAGAAACAGGGAGTGTCCAAGAAACACAGAGAAAATGAACTTATGAGTTTTCCTAGATTTACAGTAACGGAAAACAAGCACTCAGGTATTTTTGGTATTATCTATTATACTTCCAGTGCATTTATTCACTTCATTTGTTCACGGATCATTTTAAAAAATGTATTCGTTCGCATGAACCAGTATATGTTTAGAATGTGAACTTTACAAAAAGAATGTAATTACTAGATTAAATTTTCCATGTAAAATACCATATATAATATTATACCAAATATAATCAAAGTAACTGGGGATATATAATGCTTGCAGGCCGAGCTGGGCTTAAAATACAGAGAGAAACAAGGAACAGGTGAAACAGATTGGAAGAACCTAACTGCAGAGGGGGTGTGATGCCTGAGCCAAGGCCATTCCAATAAGAATGAAACCAAAAGATGTGAAATTGACAAACATGCACAGGGAGCTACATATAAAAAACAATGTCTGAACATTTTTGTGTACATTTTTTCTCATACAAGAACATGGCTCTTTATAATGTAGAATCAGTGGTTCCCAAACCCCGGGCAGCGGACCAGTACCGGGCCATGGGTCATGTGGTACCGGTCTGCGGGCTGCACAGAAAAAAGAAAAAAAAAAGTAACCCGTGTTTTGTTATTATTATATTTTTAAAATATCCCCATTTTTATGCGTATCATTTATTTGTATAAATACGTATACGTATATTTATCCATTCCTTAAAGGCCGGGCCGTGAAAATAGTCTCTGATGTTAAACCGGTCTTTGACGAAACAAAGGTTGGGGACCATTGCTCTATATGACCAAGTCTTAAGAGTAATCCATGACTGTCCAGTGAACGGTACCATATTTTGGACTGGTAATGAAGCCCAGCAGCCTGACAGAGTCAAAAAACTCGAGGCGAACACCTTTCCAAATGCCTAGAGTCGGGAAGGATGGTCCCCAGTCCCAACTAAATGAGCACTGTGCCTAAAACAAAACACATAAATACAAGTCACATCAGCTTCAGTGCTGCAGAACAACTAGCATAAAGTACCATCAAGCAGTCTTTGTTTTACCTTCCTGATAAAGTTGACATGACACTCCCCTTTCTGTACTGCAGGAGGACATTCTGGGGGCACGCTGTACGCTGTATGGGCTTGACGTCTGTCTGATGCATAAGTCACAGCTGACATGAGCCAAACCTCCAGAATATTCAGATGCTTAAGGAGTCCGGTAACTTCAAAGCCCTGAGAAAGAACAAGCACTTAGTGGAGCACCTTAACATGGACAAAACAAGAAAAGAGTATTCACAGTAAACTGGTTGTGTGAGTGTTCACGCACATATCTCTGGAACATGTTGTCTGTCTTGCCGATGATGATCCCATTGAGAGAAATTGTAGAGACTGTATCGACTCCTTCAAACACCAAAACAGCTCTCTGACTCTCTCTGTAGAAGAACACAATAAGACCCAGTCAAACAGAATTTGCTTTGTGATCTGCTCATAATAAAAACTTGTATTATGACCCTTCATCTTTTCTTTTATGAGTGTATTGCACAACAGGAATTACAACATGGCATGAGTTTGACCAGAGTTTGACCAATATGTTAAGAGTGGAAGAAAAGTCTGCTGGTGGTATAGCAGGCTGTTGTACCTGACAGAGTTGGACAAAGAGAAGGAAGTAGTGTATGTCCAGTTGTCTAGAGAGATCCATTTGTATGCCAGATCATTAAATCGATAGTATGGATCCTGTGGGCACCCAGAGTAAAGTGCAGTTATTTCATTAATGTGAAAGCATGTAAATATAGTGATATACGTGCAAACAGACACTATATGGACAAAAGAACTGAGACCTGTTCTTCAGGGTTTGGTCTAGGTCCCTTACCTCCAGTGAAGGGCAATCTTAATGTCTTAGCAAAAGAAGACATTTTGTACAAAACCATGCTTCCAAATTTGTGGATACAGTTTGGGAATGCCCTTTTCTTTATATGGTATAATGGTCAGGCATCCGAATACCTTTGTCCATATGGTGTATGTTGATGATTTATGTTGATGATCACAGACCTACACAGTGCTTCTATAACGTTAGAAAATGAATGCAGTCTGATCCTCAGCCTACCTCTATAATTTTGTGTTGTTGCAGGGCTGTATGAACACACCCTGGTACTCCAGCACTGAGGGAAAGGGAGCCGTTTGAGTTTTTTAAAGCCCAAACCCCGTCCAGGCTGATCTCAGCTCCTCTAAAACTGGCAGATTTTACTCTGGCGAAAATGAGAGCATAAATCAGCAAATTGCCCAAAATATGACAGCACAGTCGTCCCAAATGGTTCATTTTTGACACCGAATCTTCACTCGACCACACTCATCTCTGTACTGACAAAAGTCGCATGCTTCAGGCTGTAAACTCAACGAAGAGTTCAGTAAACTGAAAGTGACCAGTCTCCTGATCTCCAGGTCCAGTCACAAGAGCCCTCAGCTGACAGATGGCGCTAGCTCGGTACATCACTGACAGTCATCGACAGCAGCACAAAAACATATTTTCTGTCACTGTACCGCACCTATAATTCACATTTATAGACTGAGTGTGCCGTAAAATAAGCGTAAACTTATAAAATGCGACTCGGGAAGTTCACCATCACATGCTCTGAAGGGGGTGTTTACGTTTGTTTAAGCGTTTCTAAATGTGATGAACGCGTAAGAAATACGCAGAGCAGCAATTGACTCTCCTAACGAGTGCAGAACAAAGTTGTGACTCACCTGGAGGCTGTAAACACAAATTGTGTACATTATATTGACAAAAGTATTGTGACACTTAACCATTTTACTTACAATGACTTACATAGACTTTAATATGGAGCTGGTTCATTCCAGTTAAAAAAAACAAACAAACAAACAAACAACAAAAAAACCCGTGCGAGTGAAATTTTTCTTTTTTTAAAAAGCTGGGGGTTTTTTTCCATTGCAGCCCACTTTGTTATTGTTCATTTAAGACTTGAAGGGGCTGATGTCCTATTTGCAAAGTTTACAGTAGTAA
>JBBPDH010000144.1:10056711-10068497 GCA_037974565.1 Clupeocharax schoutedeni
TTGTATTTGCTGTAGAGCTGCCACTATCATGTCATCATTATAAAAGTAACTAGTAAACAGGGAAAGTAACTACAACGTCACATTAAAAAAGTTTTTTGTGTCGATGTTGCAGCAGCTCTAATTTCCTGTTATCTGGGGGTGGAAATCGGTATCGGAAAAATAGGCGTCGGCCGATCACCTTTCACAAAAATCGGTAATCGGAATCGGCCAAGAAAATTGCAATCGGTACATCCCTAGTGAATATAAACCTGGAAAAGTCAGGAACGAGAGAGAGACAGAGAGAGTAAGAGAGAGAGAGAGAGGGAGAGAAAGAGAGAGACACGATCCGCACACTCCAGAAAACATAATATGATGCTGAGTCTACCCTCGGTTTAGCTGCACTGACGTTAAATTTGTGAGACTCCTGTAAACCACAGCTAAACGTCTGCTAGGTTGAAGGATCTTATAATGAAGAAAAGGAGAGATGTTTATGAGCAAATGCATAGCCTGATTATCAGACATCCTTTCACAAATATGCAACAGTCACATTTTCTATGCAGTTGAACTGAACCACATTTCATTAGTAGATCACCACAGCCTATATTATTGCTCACACAGGAACGTTATAGAAACGTAAACAAACCTGTGTTGCTGTCTGGAGTCATTTCAATACTCTCTGTTCTGGCTCCCATCTGTTCACACTTCTTTCTGCACAACAAACTCACATTTTTATGTTTGTTTATGTATGTATGTATGTATATATGTATATATATATATATATATATATACACACACACACACACACATATAACAGGCAACAATTAGGTACTAATACTGGTAAACTTATGTTACTTTTTGTTGGGTGGGGGAGCGCATGATTTGGGGATGTTCTCATCCAGAGCATCCAGTGGATCAGGGAACTCATCGGTTGGCCATCCATTTACAAAGTGCTGCAATAAATTAAACATGTTAAAAACATGGCTGAGTATTCAGTAACATTAGGTGATTTGTGACAGGCAAGTAACAGCAAAACTAAAGGGGAAGGTGTACAAAACGGAAGTGAGACCCGCTATGTTGTCTGGTTTGATTGTTTGGAAACAGTGGCACTGACGAAAAGACAGGAAGCAGAGCTGGAGGTGGCAGTGTTGAAAATGTTCAGATTTGCACTGGGAGTGACAAGGATGCACAAGATCAGGAAGGGGGGACACTCCAAGTTGGACCTTTTGGAGGAAAAGTTAGACAATACTGCATAGGTTTGGATATGTGCTGAGGAGAGACCGAGTATGTTGGGAGAAGGATGCAGAGGATGGACAGAAAGAAATGGAAGTGATTGATCCTCTGTGGTAACATTAATAAAACAGCTGAAAGCAGAGCATTCAATAACGTTAGGCTTCAATCAATAAGCAAACAACTTTAGTCAACGGTAGGGCTAACTTTAATAAAACCAGATATTGTAAAGTGTCAAGTTATCATACATAAACACACTACAGCACAGTGTGAACTGTGTGAATTGTTTTATCTGTATTCTACTCAGTTAGTAACTGATGCAGTGGGACAGCACCTTGCTGAAGAGTACCTCAGAGGTGCCACTAGCAGTCCTGAGATGCGAACCCATGAATCTCTGATTTCCCTAAGCACTTGGCCAACAGGTGCCACCAGATATTTACTTTTCAATCTTGTCTATGGCTAAACAAATGCAACCTTAAACACTTGTCTTACTTGGAACAATTTCTATAACAGAGTTTAAGTTTAGAAAATACTCAGCTTAGACTCATTTTAAGACTAGCTTTTCAGCTAACTGATGCTATCCACCTTAACAGTAGCATGATGAGAGTAAATAAAAAAATGTAGTGGATTAACTACTACTGATACAAATTTAGACTGAATTTAGATTTTAAAAATCCGAAACAGGGTTTTAAAAGAACGCATAACCCCCAAGACATTGCTAAATGGCTTCCTCCACAAGCCTGAAATCACATGCTACAGAGTTAAAAAATACTCAGCTTGGACTCATTTTCAGACCAGCATTCCACAGTTAACTGTGCAAGCAGGTTGGTAAAAAAAAAAAAAACTTTACAGTATGTGCGGCCAATAAAGCTCGTATTAAAACTAAACAGAATGCGGGGTTTTCACCTTCGAGCATACGTAAGTGTTCTTGCTAATGGTCTCCATTTTTAGCCGGTCGGGTGGTCTTCCACACAGACGGATCCACCGCTGACACTTTTGAGAATTTGTCTTTGGTTTCGGAAACGGGTAGAACACAATGCCCTGCACTCTGTTGGGGTATCGGGTGTCGCTTTTACAGGTTCCCCAAGCACATCGTTTCACCATGTTTGTGAATGAATTCTCTATAAAATTACACAGCAGCAGCTCCGATACGGTCCCGAATGCTTGACCGAAAAAATGGCGGATAGTAACCGTTGCTAAGCAGCAATTGGAGGAGCAGTTAAACAAGGCGGTTCAGACTCGGGTTGCGTCCCGAAACCAGCCCACTGCACTTCACCACTCATACACTATATTGACAAAAGTGTTGGGACGCCCAGATAGATGAATAGATTGAGCTATAGATAGACAGACATACACTCAATACACTCAATCACACTGTTTCACCTCGAATACAAATTGTGACAAACCCTTGTAAATGTATTATGTAGTCCCACGAAAAATTTACATTTTCTTTGGGAGATATACGAAGTGATGCAGCAAAACTTAGCCTAAAGTAAAACACAAAAGCCATTATTTGAAAATACTTACATCTCCCTCATCTGCTGACTTGCCACGGACAGTAGGTATCGCTCCCCCCATCAGACGAAGTTTGATGGCTAATCCTGCTGTATACTGTCCAAGGTTCTCAAAGCAATCTACCTTGAAATGGTTCGCACACACCACAAGATACTTGCCGATTGTTGCTGGGGCATGGCCATCAAAAATGAAATGGAGCCACGCAGTTCTTAGGTTTTCTTTGGCTGGTAGATAGTGTAAGGATTTGTGTTGTTCTTTACAGCCAACAACACAACACTTCATGTGTGACTTGCCTTTGCCTCTAGCCATATCGCTCAGCGTTTTATGTACGTGCTTGTAAAACCAGCCGGCAAAAATGGCGGATCTTCAGCTAATCCAGTAGGTGGGTCTGTGCACGTTTCCTTATCCTGACGTCAGGACAAGGGAGTCATTTAAATGGCTCATAGGAGCATGTGATTTCTGACACTAATCTGGAGTGTTAATAGGAGCAATAGAGACCAAAAATGGAAATACAAAACAATGCAAAAAGTGAGTTTTGCATAATATGTCCCCTTTAAGAGGCGTGTCCCAATACTTTTGTTCATATTGTATTTGTGTTTGGAGGTTCCCTTGATAATCAACTTAATATTCAGTTCACAGCGGTTAAAGATCCCATGACATGCTGCTTTGTATGCTTTAAAATATAGGTGTGTAGTACGATTTGGGACATTTCCTTGATAGCCAAGCAGTTGTGATCAGTGCCTGTAGCCCCGTTACTCTGGGACTCCTCAAATTTTACCCATTCTCATCTGATCATCCTGGTTTGCAAAGGTGCTCACTCAGTCATTTCAATAAGGGGAAAAGCAGATAACGCGCGCACCATAACACTAACAACAACACGGTTATCCAAATAACAAAGAAGTACAACACTCGAGTTAATGTGTGCATTCACGGACATACCTGATGCTATCTACCTTTACATTTGCGACAGTAGCCTGCTAACTGGACTGTTAGCTGCAGAGCTAATGTTACAACAACATTCTAGGGGTAACAAGCTAAATAGGCTAGTAAAGCTTTTATTATCATCTCAGCCATATACATAGTATACAATGAGGCGAAATGGAACATAGGACTAGGTAACCATACAGAGCAAAGCTACAAAATTTTATAGGAGTAACGTAGGACTTACTCGTCCGACGTTTGTAGTCGAGCCAAGGAGAGTTGGTACTGATCCTGACTTAATTTTCAGCCGTTCTGCAAGACCAGCTCTGTATTGGCCCAAGTTGAAGAAACAGTCTTCGGCGAAATGTTTGGCGCAGACATACAAAACTTTAGGAAGTTGTGTCGGCGCATTTCCAGAGAAAATGAATTGAACCCACTGGTTCTTCAGACGCTCGCATGAAGGAACTAAAAAAATACATTTGTGCTCATTTGTACATCTAAGCACCGAGCAACTGCCATGCTTCGCTCGTTTGCGAGCCATGATCTAAAGGAAAAGTGGTCTCTCACACGATCGCAATTTTTTTGAAGAGGATCTCGCTGCAGACTGCTGTAGAGTGGCGTGCCACCAGAACCTGCGACCTCCACAGGAAGCACGTGATCTACCTCCACAAGCTTTGTTTATATTTTGGTCAACTCGTCCATGTACTAGACATCAGCAGGGCGAAAGATGAGCTGATTGTTATAACATCTAAAAAATGTCTTACATGGACATTAGGTTTTAATGAAGAAATTGAGTTTACAGAAAGTCAGTTTTTATTGGTATATTTATTTTTGTTAATTATTATATTATGTTTAATTATATCATTCTGGTCATCCCTTTGATCTCAGGTTGGAAATGCCTGTCTTGAGATTATTCAGACAAATCAAAGGTATTGTGTAGAATTTGACCATTTTTGAGTTTTTGACTGCTTTATAGAGACAGCATTTACACTGATGATCTATATGTCCCAAACTTATATCTCAGGAAAGTTGCAGAGAAAATCAGTCCAGGGGAGTGGACTGAAATCAGTGGATTTGAGTTGGAGGTATGTAATCATGTGTGAGAATATATGGTGATTTACTTGTACAGTTTTATTGAAGAAATTTTTAAGGGACTTTTTATCTCATTATGATGACTGTGGAATATTCATGTTGTTAGTAAGATGTGTCTTTCCCATATTTTTGGACTGTTAAGATCATTTTGAATAGAAGTAATGAATATTGAGGGGGGTGGAGGTAGCTCAGTGGGTAGGATACTTGCCTCCAGACCAAGAGGTCACACTTTCGAATCCTATCTTCAGCACCACCACTGGGTCCCTGAGCAAGACCCTTAACTCCAAGTTGCTCCAGGGAGACTGTCCCCTGTAGTTAGAGAATGGAAGTCGCTTTGGATAAAAGCGTCTGATAAATGTCGTAAATGTAAATGTAAATATATTGACATTTGTCTGCCTTATCTGCCTTATATGTGGTGCTGGATGCTCCTACGCCATAGTAAGTAGCTTATTTTTTTTTGGAGAGCAATGAAGTGTCAGTCTGCAAAGAAGTCACTACATGTATCTAATTGATTTTTAATAGACGTGCCGATATTGCAGAAATGGTGGTGTTTGCTCTTGATGGAAAACTTTGATGTCTGTCTGTCTTGTCTCTTTGTATGTCGCTTTCATGTTTCAAACAAATTTAAGACCCATTAACAATATCAACATTTCTCCACTAAGTTACAGGAAGCTTTTTACACACTGGAGAAATGAGTCAGAGGCTGTGCTGAAAGGTGCCCATGTGCCCATATTTAGAATAAGAATGCGCAAGTCAGTGGAACTCAATCAGATCAATGTACACCTTTCTTTAAACAGCAACATATTTATTTATGAAAAAGTGTTCTAATAGTGTTTCGTCCCATGCTGCTGACAGAAGCCAGCAATCATCACACATCTGTATGATGCTGTAAACTGGTTTGTGAGAGGAATCAGGCTCTGTTTAGTGGCTGCATAACTATGCCCACATAACTATGCGCCACCAGAAGTCCCTAAGGGATGTGCTAGATGGAGACAGTATTGATGCCAAGGAACCATTCCTCTTTGGTTTTCATAAGAAACAGGACATGGAGTTTTTACAGGTCGTGGAGTTTTACCAGCGGTGCCTCCATGTTAATTCTTTGTTTAATGGAAAAGATTTTTTAAAAGGCTACATTTGAATCTGCGGTCAGTACTATATTTATAAACTTGTTAAATTTTGTCATTGATCACTGGGATGGCACTTGCAATAAAGTGTACTATACATGTTCAATTGCTGCTGTTAGGGCTGTAACGGTACATGTATTCGTATCGAACCGTCACGGTACATGGGTCATGGTTCGGTACATGATGTCTTTCGGAGAATACAGGGTACGACATGATTGAAGTGATACGGAATCACAGAGGGACCACAAAGTGCAAGTAGATCATAAACCTGTAGTGCAATAGTGCAACCTACTGGCGTAAAACTTCTCCTGCCTTACACACAAACATTTAAGCAAGAGTATGTGCTTACTGGCTAATACATTGCTGTTTATTTTAAATAAACGAAAACAAGACCAAACCTCATTCTCATTCAACACCAAACTTTTTGTTGCTTAACTTTGCTGTATCATGAACCATACCGAACCTTGACCCCAAAACCGAGGTACGCACTGAAACGTGACATCTGTGTACCGTTACACCGCTAATATATATGTGTGTATATATATATATGTATATATAATTACTTATTGCAGTGTACATTTTACTAAATATCTCAGTGCTTACAGACAGTAAAAATAACATTAAAATACCATTAAAAACCAAGAGGAGTAAACCATTAAGCATTAAAAAAACAGCAAGCAATCATAAAAAACATTGAGAGAAATTGTTTCAGGCTTTTCAAATACACTTCTGAGATGTACTTCTATTCATACATTGTCTGTACTCATGACTCTTATCTTATTAAAGACATATTGGTCTCACCATTCACTATGATAAAACTTATACTGTGGGTTTCTTCTTTTAACACCTACCCCATGAAATACTTCTCAAGTTGACAGTGAAGATTATTTACTAATTTATGTTTTACTAATACACTAAACTTGTCTGCCTCAAACCAATGAATTACACACAAATACAGCAATGAAATTCTGTCCTCAACCTTTTTTGGATACATTTAGTGTAGCATGCAGGCTTTTACTCTCAGACATAGTTGCTCATCTGCTGGTGCAAGTGCCACAAAGCCCCAAAAGAGGACATTGTTTTAACATTGTCAGTCATATTTTGTAAGGCTTTTACAAAAAATAAAAACATTTCATATGGTTATGAAACATCAAAAGCAGTCTATTATATATTTCCCCTCAAAAAAAAAAAATTAAAATTGCCTGTACAATATGAAACAATGCGTGCAATGTTGGTGCAATAATTATATTATGAATTAGGAACGTATGTCCAAAATCTCAGTAAATTAAAAAAAATTGTACTGCTACAGTGATCAGTTTTTCAAGTGTGATGTGGACCGAATTCACTTTTTAAAAACCCAAAAGCCTGAACTCACATGCTACAAAATTGACAAAAATGGAACAGGATCACAGATAATGAGATACACAACTTTATTGAGGGGTGGGGGGGTAGGTAAAAGTAGCAGGACATTTAAGCCAATTGAGTGAACTGTATTTCATTTTCACAGCTGTGAAGGGTTGGGCCATGGAGGACCTGAAGAATCCAGACCTTTTTTTTTATTGAACAGAGGAATCAGACTCATAATGCCACTGCTGTGCAAAATGACCCAGCACCCTGTGATGACATGCATTGCAAGAGTACAGCCCTGAAGAAGCAGCACAGCCTACAGTCAAACTCCCTCTCCCTGAGTAGGCCAGCACTGCGGTCACACAGAGGTGGCACGAGGTGAGAGGTTCAGAGAAAATGACTGGACACATGGACCACAAGGCAGAAAAGCAGGAAGCAGAGAAAAGATTCCCTTGGGTTGATGGGATCCGGATCAGAGCTGAAAACTGTGGCGATTCCTGCAAGGTTTTGCTGTATTCCTGTTTGAGCGGACAGTTGGGACCGTTCCTCCCATGGGATAAAATGGCCTTAAGACAGTGTCCAAACACAAGAGCATAAACAACAGTTTGTAAATGTGTCCTGCCAACATCACATGGCATATTTCTGCGTCCATTCCCGCGCTATTCTGTTGTATCTGCAAAAACGACAAAAAAAACTAAATATTATCCTGTAAAAATTCAACCATGTTCAGATCAATGACATCACATGAACACAACAGAAAGTAGATTCTGCAAAAACTGTGCATTTCTGCCCAGCCTTGTCTGTCTTTATACTTAATTAAGAGACAATAATAATTAAATAAATTCTATTTTAAAAAAATAATTAATTAAAATAAAAAAAAAAAGGCTATGAATGATGATAGCACAGCTATACACACACATCTGTAGTATCTGTGTTACTGACAGGCCGGGGTAAAAAAAAAAGTGCATTTGCCACATAACCTGAAAGCTAAAAGGACATCAAAGGATGTCTACAGCTTTACTGAAATTCCCTGATATCCAAATACCAACTTAGAAATAATGTTCCAGTTTCTTTCTTTGTAACACTGAAAAAACATTCATGGATTAGAAATATTGTTTTTTGCTTAAGAAAAAACATACCCACACACTGATAGAAAAAGTATGCTGATAAAATAAAGTATGCTTCCTCTTGTCAGAAACTTCTTGTCGAGAACAAAATATCTTGAAATAATGTATATACAATCATTTTCCTTATAGGAATGAACTGCTGTGCATGCTTAGCAAAAAAAAGCACTGCTTGAAAGTCTACACGAAAGCACTAATGGATATTAAATAATTACACTACACAAGAATCTGCCATGCCATTGTAATGCTTTAGAGTTTGTCTTTGCAACCATGCTTGACTCAGTTTTAGTAAAGGTGGTCTTTACGATATTTTTACCACATGGTAGATGTAAAACAAAGGTTGCATCTCTATTGAAAGTAGCTTCAATAGAAGAATTGCTGAGGGAAAGAAAAAGGACTTGACAGAATTTAACACAGAGTTAACTAGCATCACTGCTAGTTAAGCGAATCAATCACAGCTCAAACAAATAAGTTTGTGGTTAAGAGCTAAAAGGCCAAGTAAGAAACTTGGACTTGGTGGACAGTGAGAAATATTTGTTTTCATTGGTCCTCACTGGGTAAGCAATTTCTTTGGTTTCAGACTACACCTTGGTTCATTAGGAAGACAGCAAAAACATACATTAACAGACATTCCAACACATACCAGACACACAGTACACACGTTAGCGAACCACCTGCTTAAGAATATAATTCTGCCTGAAATGATTCTTCATTTGCTCTATGCCACAGCGTGTTCTTGGCTGTACCTGGCAGTCACCCACCGAGGACCTGTGTATATTAGTGATCCATGATTGCGGTGGTCACACATTCATGCAGTGCCACACAGGAAGCAGCATCAATGCAGCACACCAATCCTTCTATACTGCTTTCTTTACTGCTCACAATGCACAGTGCCTTACCCCTCACCTACAACATGGCGTATTTTTCTGTCCATTCTCTGGCCATTTTATTGTACCTGACAAAGTAGTTTAGAGAGACACAGTGGGTACTACAGGTCTGAACTGTGCACTGATACATTTAGTGAGGGAGAGAGTGTACAACAGAGATCAACAGCATCAGCGTATACTTACTTCTCTGTGTCTGTCTTGTAGATTCGTGCAATTTCTGGCACAAGAGGATCATCTGGGTTTGGGTCACATAAGAGTGAGCAGATGGACAGAAGAACTGGAGAAAGGAGAAGCAGTTACTGAGAAGTGGCTCACTTTTTTTTATATAGATACTACCTGTCAAACATTTTTGCAAGTTTTTACCACTTACCCAATTATTTCATAAACTGCAGATTCTTTTACTTGTTACTACAGTTTGAGTAAAGCACTATGAATAAAAAGGTCTACAAGTTTCCTTTAGAACATGCAAAAAAATATATATATATATTTATCTAATAGTGCAGGCCTGACGTAAACCTCAAATGTAAACTGATCAATCCCATGGACTGCCACTTAAAAGTTCACTTGTCTGGTGACCCCTATTATATTAGACTATATTTGCTATATTTACATTACGCCTTTTCTAGGTTATTTCAAATTGTGCAGATACTGTAAATGTATTTGTTAGCAGAGAACATTAGGAAATATTAGGTAACATGTAAATATAGAAAATCTCAGTGGGTGCCAAAACTTTTGACTGGTAGTGTACATGTGACATCAGGTCAAGTGTGAAACCTGAGCTTCCGAACATGACTCGGATCGCAACAGAAGATTCACTTGCTTGAATGTTGCACATTATTATCAATTATAATAAATTTTACAACAACAATTATGTATTTCTAAACAGGTTCCTCCATGGTGACTATTCTTAGGAAGTACTTACTTAAAGGAGACTCATGAGCTTTTTCAAGTGCAAGAGATATCTGCAGTTTATCAGATATCTCAAGCATTTGTCACTTGTTTGAGGTGTCTATGGGATACCAGTCTTTGTAGAACAACCACTTCCAGAAAAATTAGCCACCATACGGGAATTAGTTTCATGTGTAAACAGCCTGTTTGTGTACTGGAGGGTGTGCCTGTCTTTAGAAGTCCTTCTGTGAGTCTTCTGTGCTTCCAAGATCTTTCAGTAACTATATTTGTTGGGTTTTTTTGCTATTTCTTTCTTTAAATATAGAACCACAGGTCACAGTCCCATTTAATTTGACTGGCACACAATTTTTTTTCCTCAGAGGTGCAATTTTTCCAAAATAATCTTGACAGGTAAAACTTTTGTAAATAAGTGGACACAGCAAATGAGTGGACACTGTGTGTGATGCATGTTCAATTAAATCAGATGAAGACCTAATCATGGCCCAAATTCATAAAACCATATTCTTAAAAACCATATTCTTAATTAAGATACTTAATTAGCACTCTGAGGGTGTTTTCATTTTATTTTTAAATAAAACCAAACTAATTTCTGCTAAAGTTAATCTGAATCTGAGTTAATGTTCTATCTGTGAAGAGGGTGTTCAAGTAAGAATTTCATTGTGCTCTGTACACTGTACTTTGTACAAATGACAATAAACTTCAGCTTCAACTTCAATGTTACTCCACAATAAAGAGTAAATGTGCAGTAAACGGTGCTGGATATGTTCTTAGAAAATCAATGTACTAAACCCTCATCTTTAATTCAAGTTTAACACTGTTAACCACTTCTTAACTGTACTACTGCTCCCATCTCTTCATAAGAAAACAAGCCGCATGTGTAAAGCCTCAATTCAAAGCAAACTGGCTGTGTTGTTTTCAAAACACACATTTGGACAATGAACACTACTGGTACTAAAGTCACTAAAGATCAAGGTCTATACACCTTCCATGTACAAATGTTTTGTAAGGCTTCTCAAAACAGTACAATCATTCATATGGATATCTAAACTCAATTATGTATTTATATGTGTACCTTTAGAAATTGTAAGTGCGGGAGACCACTGGGACCTGAGAATATCCAAACAAATGCTGCCATTACTGTTAATGTTTGGGTGATAGATTCTCGTGGTGAACGCGACCTAAAACAAAAGACAACCTTGTTAAGACAAGATTAACATCACATGATATACAACATGATACACATACACTCTGGACATATGACTATGTATTTCTCTTCACCTTTGGGGGTTTGAAAGGATAGTCTGTCGGGAAGTGTATGGTCAGGAAGAAGACACCACCCTGATATGGGCTCTCATTCTGCATAATGACAAACAAAGCATGTCATTCATTTCAGGTGCATTGGTTTGCTCATACAGGGGTTCAGTGTTTAGCTTGAACAAACAACTGAACCCAATATGCTCAGAAAATTAAACATCTGTGGGTATATATATATATATATATATATATATTAGGGCTGGGAAAGTTAACGGGTTATTATCGCGTTAACGCATTATTTACTTAACGCCGACAATTATTTTGTCGCGTGTTAACGCCGGTTTTAAAATCCTTTTATTTTGAAAGTCGGTGCTTTCACAGCAGTAACGCGCACAGCGCCGGACTGG
>JBBPDH010000144.1:10078405-10097439 GCA_037974565.1 Clupeocharax schoutedeni
TTACATTGTGCATTGTTTGAATGCTAATTAAACATGTTCATAATTTTGTAACAGATTCTTTTAATAATTTAATAAGTTTTTTTCCCCTTTCGGTTTTCAGTTTCGGTTTTTGGCCAAGCGCCCCCCATTTTCGGTTTTTCGTTTCGGTCCAAAAAATAAATAAATAAATAAATACTTTCGGTGCATCACTAATGATTATATGTGATGATTATATGGCATTTTAGTAGTTCTGACCTGGTAAGAAGATACAGTAGAAGCCCATCTTGGGTGGCAGAGGAGGTCCCAGCATTGGAAGCAAGCTGAACTCCGAACAGCACAAACCAGAAGACACTGAACAACACAGGCACAGCAAAACTATGCCAGAGAGACACCCCCACTGCCAACAGTCGGTACAAATCCGTTATCTATAACCAGAGACATCAGAGAAGTGCAGAGATAGGGATGTGGCAGTACACTGTGTGTGCAAGTCATAGTAACTAAGGTAAAAATTTACTTAAAATGTCTTTACCTCTACTTGCACTACTTCACTGTAGGCTGCTCTGGCCAGTCGATATGGTACAAAGAGGTTCACGAGGAGGAACACAGCGACCTCTAACCCCGTTATGCCCACGGAAACAGTGGCGAGTATGAGGATAGTGTCCCGAGAAACTAAACACACGCGTGCCAGCAGAGGGAGCAGGTGAGCAGAGAAAAGCCACACACAATGGGTGCGCATCAGGAATGCACATAGTGTGGTGATTATAATCTGACCTGTGAATATATGAACATACAGAAGATCAAAATCACCTGAGGAGACCCAAAGAATATGACCATTAGTATGTCTACCCAGCCTGCAAAATCAAGCCACCTTCATTCATTACCTTGAATTATGGGCTGTTTTCTTGGTTATCATCTTTTTCACTCCTAATACATCCTACTACTTTGTTTGAGAAATTCCCAATTAATGAATGAATGTAAAATTGCCAAAACTCTAGAAAAGTCATAATATAGTATTGTATTAACCTAGAGATCTAAATTATAGTCACTAAGTCACTTTAAGGTGAAGGTTCACTAACTGATGCCGGGAAAAGTTTGGTTTATCAACAGGCTTTTTGTTGCTAGAAATGTTCCAACCATTTAAATGCCTCATTTGAACATTTTCACACAGACTGACTGGGTTAGGGGCAACTCATTTTTGACATTAGCACCTATCCAGCTTTGGAAACCAAACCACAACATTCTGCTCAGACCTGAAAGCTCAAAAATGGTTGAAGTTAATGTAAGACAGTTTGTACCTACTTGTAAGTGCAGTCACAAAACGGTTCAAGGCTGGAGGATCCAGGAAGACTGCACTGTCATACCCGTACTGACCTTCTGCGAGCACATACTCTCTGTTAATACCAAGAAAAAACATCCATGCATTTGATTAGCTGTGTGGAATTATTTTAGTCATTTCACCACACTAATTAAAAGAGGCAAATATTTAATGACTTTTATATCTCCTGCTATATCTCCTGCAGTAGAAACAGCCAGGCTTCAAACGCCCACATCCACTGAAAGGGAAATAATTAAGCTGGTGCTGTACAGCTTTCAGGCTGACAAACCATTCGTGCCAGAAGAAAGCCCTTTCTTCCATCTAACCATAAACGTAAGATGCCTGGATTACTAGACTGAGATATATGGTCATAGATAGTTTGGTATAAAAGGGTTATACACTACTTTTGTACTGTTAAGTATCAGTGATGTTTTTGGGGCTACTTTACCATTAAAGGCAAATAAAACTTTCTTAGGTTTCATGACATCACAGATTCCATGAAGATTTTAAGTGCAAATCTATCTCTGCCAGAAAAACTAAAACTGGGTCACGGCTGAATGTCTGCTCCAATCCACACAAAAATGACCACAGAATCAAACTGTGTCAGTCTCCAGACAAAAATCCCATTGGTGGCCTGTGGGGTGAGTTGAAGATGACAAATGTTTTATTAACGGTCTCACAAACAATTAAAACATGGAGATTTGGTGACACACTGCCATGGTGAGAGCAACAGCATGTCTATTGTTTGACTGACATTAAGACTGTCACATTTTGGGGCTACTGGCAGGACTCTGTCGGATCTACAAACGTATACTGTGGCGTTAATGGAACACTGACATGCATGAAAACTAAGATAGAATGTGTGTGCATCTGCCAAGCTGTGATTCATTGATTTACATGTTTTCAGATGGCTTTCATATACCATGCTGCTACCTGGATGTAGGGATACCTGGAACTGACTGTAACTCTGAGATGTAAAGATCTTTAACCCTGATGTTTTTGTCTAGAGAGGACAAAGCAAATTCTATTTGGTTAACATAAACAAATTTAGAAATTGATGCCCTGCAACCCACTCCAAAAAAATTGAGGCAGAGATAAAAAACGATACCCCTGCATCGCATCCCCTATTCTTTTAATTATACTTCTTAATTGTCTGGGAACTGAAGAAAGTCATTTTTGCCCACTCTTGCTGTATACAAGATTTAAGTTCAGCAGTGCAGTCTGTGGTTGCTGTTGTCTGATTCTCGTCTTCATGATTCACCAGGTTTTAACATGACAAGAGTGCAGGCATGTCAGTCAAGTATACTCATTTTGTTTGTACGAAACCCCGCTTTTGTAATCTGTGCAGAACAAAGCCTGCTGTTCCGCTGAAATAAACACAGAGTATCTGGGGAAAAATGGGATGGGACTATATGGGAGCATATGTCTCTCAAATTCAAATGTAAGCCTCCGCATCAATGGTGCCTTCACATGCATACAGATCCACCATGCCATGCACAGATAAACTCTCATACAAGCAAAAATGCTGGTTTTTGCATCTTTCATTGATAAACACAGTCTTTTTCATCTTTGGCCCATGAAATCGAACGTCCATTTCCCCCCAGAACAAGCTGAAACGTGGACTCATCTTTGCAGACTGTTATTCCCTGTAGATGGTGACAGACCTAATTTTTTTGCAATCTGGCACAGAGAAGCAACTCTCACAAACTTCAGCACGAAGTGGGGAGCTAAAACCCATCTTTGCATGTATTATCTTTTTACTCTTTACTTGCCTCTGTCCCAACTTTTTGGAGTGTGTTGCAGGTATCAGTTTGACAGTGAAAACACTGAAAAAGTTTCTTTGTCCTTTTACCTGTTAAATAAAGGTTCACATGAAAGACCAAATTACAGGTTTTAATTTACAGATTCTAGAAAGTATGGGAAACTCCCGTAAATCTGAGAAAACCACGGATATCCTCCAAATAATTTTTCAATCATTACTAATTTTGTAAGAGAAATATTAATGTCAATTCAGCCAAATTACCACCTAAAAAAATAGTGGTGAAATACCACTGTTTGAAAGTAGCCAATTAATTTCTCCTTGCTGCTAACCGGCTGGTGCTCTTTGACACATCTCTGGCAGCTGCGTCCAGAACTCCAACATAAGAAAAGTTTCCGTCTGTCATGTCTGGCGACAGGTTAAGTTTAAGTGAAGACTTCAATTATGAAGGGGGTGATGATTGGCTGGGTTATGAATCACAGCTGGGTGTTGAGATAACTTCCGTGAGTGCAAAACGTTAAGCGTTCATTTAGGACAGCACTTCCCCACCACAGCGTGCACTACAGAAGGAACTTCTCAGAGCATATTAAGCACTACATTCCAGTGCACTCATGTAAGTGCACGATTTCAGACACACCATTTGTGTTTTGGTATTGGTGGTGGGATTTGGTCACATGTATTTAAGGGTTTGTGTTGCACTGTTGCCATCAACCGCCATGATTGCTTGGGTTAGTGTCTCCTCTCTCCATTTATTTTTCTGCAGTTTGGTTATCTGGCCCATGTGCCTAGTTTTTTTGTTTCTTTGAGTTTTCAATAAAGTTTCAAAGCATGGAAGTCTGCAAGTGCGCCTGCTTTATGTGGCTGGACAAGGAAGGGGACCGTGACAGAGGCATGGAGCGCGAGTGTTTCACTGTTCATGTTCTTCTTAAAGTCCTGTATTTTTATTACTGTAAATTAAATTAATTTCTTACTGTATGTACCCTGCTTATACTGAAGAAAGCAATAGCGCATATCAGCGAAAGCGCAGGTGTATAAATTACAGTACAATCTATACAGGGGTAATATGGTATTTTACATTCTAGCACTGCAAGAGACAGCAGTTCAGTGTAAACTGTACAGTATGATTACAGGTTCACATTTTTAAAAATTATGTTAAGGATTATGTATTAAGCTGAGTTTAAAATGAAATTAAAGTGTTTGGGGAGTATATTTGGGGGCATATTTAGGGTTTACACAAATTCAGGTTCTCACTATATATTTACATGTACTGTATATATAAATAGAGAGAGGGTGATGCACACACTGTGATATTTAACTGAACACTTTCTTGTGGCATATCTGCATATCTGGAAAGTAGGAAGCACATTTAGTGCCAGACAGTTAATATCAGTGGCTAGACTATTAGTCAGAACTGGTTTACACCACAGGGTTTCCAAATAGCTGTAAAATGTATTGTGTGAAGTAGAAAGGACACTGATGAATAGTTATGAAAAGTTATAAAACAAGGAATTATTTTTCGGACATTGATAATATACTGATTGAGAATCAATTGTAATGAATACCCGTCGAAATGTAGGGTGAATTATCTCTTCTTGTCTTCAGTAAACGAGCGGTTGGGGCCTACTTCATTACTGAAATTTGCGTCCAGAGCTTCATTATACAGGCTTGTTTGTTTTACAATAGCAGTGAACGAAGACATTGAACTCCTGGTTTAACTGGCTTATTCGAAAAAGACAGCTTTCAAAAAAACCTAAATGTTTTTCTCATCCATCCTCTGACTAATTTCACATAAATTTCTCAAGAAAAGGAAATGCCTCGTAGGCTCTTGTCTGTGCTGTTGATCTGTTAAGGATCAGGGTACAAGCAAGCAGGAGGAGGTTTAAACAGATGGTGGTTTTAATCTGATAGCCACGGGTACAAGTCAAGACAGCAGACATCATTTGACAAGACGGTCTGGTAATGCATAGAATAATTGGCGGTAAAACAGGGTTATGAACTCCGTTGCCTCTCTGTCTCAGGTGGAGATGTGCTTACCTGGAGATCTGATGGCCCATGTAGAGCAGGAGAGCAGTGAGAATGTGCAGATAAAGCTGGACAATGTGTCCAAGCGGCAGCAACAGGACTACCATGCTCACTAAGTGACCTATGGACACACAGTACATGACAGCAGTGTATCAACCAACTGGTCAGCAGGATATGTCTGCTATTTCTATTTACTCAATTCATGAGGTATTTACTTGGCAGTGTTCTACAGTGAGCAATTTTACTTTTACATTCACTTAAGCACATTAGGAATCCAATATGTGTTTACTGGTACAATGCGGGCATTCTAACATCATTTCTTAACGTCTTTAAGTTAATAATTAATTTCGTTCTGATCATTTATCACATGAGCTGTTTTGTGTTGCTCACATCTCCCACGTTACAGCTTTAGCATTGATTTTAGAGCTGTGGTTTCCAGCCTTGTTCTAAAAGTAACCATGTATTATGCATTTTAGTGTTTTCACTGATTCAACACACCATATACAGTTTCCCAAAAGTTTCATGGCATTACACTGAACAGTGTGATGCTCGTTCTACCTTTAAAGACTCGTGTTCGTGCTATTGTGTTAAAGCAAGGAAAAACACTGAAATATGCAGAGCAGATGGTCCTTCAGAACCAGCGTTGGGAACCTGTGTCTTAATCAAAAAAGAATCCTGAAAAAGAAGAATGACTAACAGTCCTCAGTTCCTGTTTGGACAGACGGTGGATGTAAGAGTGGGGAATATGACAATGCTTAATCTTAATTGTGATCCACTCAACATCAAATTATGGTTTTCTTCTTGTCTATGAATCACGGGCACCGGAAACATTATATCCACTTTCAAAATCATTCATTTTGTCACCCCCACTTTTTGTTTCCCGTACGTCGCAGACTCTGCACGTGCGCAATTACCCCTAACCACCAGGCCACCAGTCACCCCATAAAATAATGCTAGAAATAAAAGAACACATCAAAAAGAAAAGAAAATGGAATGTGCAACAGAAGTGCAGAAATGTGGAGAATGGGGCAGTTTTTAGCTTTTTTAAATAAAAAAAAGACTAGTGGTAAGAATGGAAGGTAAACTACTTAGTATCTACTTAGTACCACTAGTGGTCCTAGAATTTAAACCTGCAGCCTTCTGATCACAGGAGTAACTCCCTAACCACCAGGGCACCAGGTGCCCCATAAATACTGTTTTAAAAGAAAGAATACATCAAAAATCAAGAAAAAATAGTGCAATAGAAGTGCAGAAGGTGAAGGAGAATGGAGCAGTTTTTAGCCTTTTAAAATGGAAAGAACGGGATATAAACGTGTACCTAGGTAGTACATGTTCCACATGACGTATTTGTACTTGAAGAGCATGTCCTCACTCCTGGCTCTGAGGTGGTAGGTGAAGCTTTCGATGTCACATTTATAGAGCAGGTCCAGGACGATGATACTGGGCACCCTGAGCACCACGTTGGCCACGTCCTCTATGCGCAGCATGTTGACTAACGCTAATTTTTCTCATCTAACATATGAATGTTGTGTCACATCATAAAAAGCTGATTTCCATGATTTTTCTTTACTCGGAACCCTGACCCAGGCTGTTATCTTCGTCTTGGTCTGCTCAATGTTTTTTAATCTAACCCGACAATCCTGTTATGTACATATTCACCTTACTGCATGGGTCGACGTGGTTTCTGATTGAACTCTGTCCTCCTTCTGTGTTGTTTTCAAAATGGAAAGTAGCATATCTTATGTAAAAGAACGTTTATTTTTTTATCTTACTATCCTACTGTGCGTGAGTGTCATCACGGCCTGAAGTTTTCATCTCCTTCACAAGGCAGATGTATCAAAATGGGAATAAAAACAAGAAGAGAGTATGTAGCTTACACACAAGCACGGCGGGTAACAAGTGTCACTGCCAACTTTGTTTTGAAGACTAAAATCAGCAGGAAATCTACAACTCTGACATTTCAGCTCGTCTTCTTCCTGTGCACCGAGCAGTGGGCGCGTCCTAATAATTGCTCACAGTTTATTCGGACGCAACCAGTGCTCACAAATTGGAAGCGTGTTGTTTTCTAAATCTTTTTTATTATTGTTCCAAATGCCATTTAGTAAGGCTCAACTAACATTACGCGCAGCAGTCATAATTTATTTAATAGAAAATCGTCGTTGATTGCATTTCGTACAGCCACTGTGAGAGTTTGTTCACAGTGGATCAGTCCAGTGGAAGGAAGTAGGGGAAGTGATCAAGGGCTCATTGTATTCTTTGGCCTGCATTTTTCAGCACTTGTCGTCCTGCTTGTTCTTTTACTGCCCCCTCTTGTTGGATCAGGGTAATGATTTGGGATCGACCAAGAATAAATATGTAGTTTTTATTTGAAGTATTTTCTTTTACTTTAAAGGGAGAGAATTAGGCCTACCAAAATCAAACAAATCATCAAAAATGATATGTATTGTAAGATCTTTATTGCTATATGGGACATGCAGTATAGGCTTAATGAGGGCCCAGTCAAAAAGTGATTCATGTGAAATTCCTTCCTCTATTCAAAGGTGAGTTTCACAGTGAAGGTCATTTCCTATTCAAAGTTGATGGTAATTCATGTGACCACCAAAGGGCTAAAACGAAACATGTCAAAGAGTTAAACCAAATACTGGAAGTAGGAGGGTTTAACACGAGGGAAGCAAATCAAGCACAAGTACTGTGTTGAAATTGGTGTTGACTGATTTAGAGAAAAAACGTGAAGTTTCGTTCCAAAATGCTATGTAGAATGTGTTCAAGACCGTGTTTTTTTCATGATCTCATGATGTCACTAGGAGTGGCCTTTATTCATAGAAGAAATATCAATGCTGTATTAGAATCAATATTACGTAGCAGAGAAATAAAAATGAGTATATGCCACTTGAACTAAAATAAGTCAAATTAGTTACATCCCTTTTTTTTTTACAATTGGATGTAAAGTATTTTGGAATAAAACGTGTATTTGAAGATGCCGTCTTTTGATGTATAATGTGACTTTGAAATATTAATTTATAAAAAAATAAACATGATTAAAAAAATATATAGAAAAGGTAAAACATTTGGGTTCAAACTTGGAAGTAAAACAGACTCAATTACAGTGTACTCTATGTTAGTACAGTACACTGACACAGTGTAGATTAAAATGTAGATTTTTTGGAGATTTTTTAGAGTGTAAATGGGTTATGGTAAAAGCATAAACCAGTTAGTAATGTTCAAAATGTGAAGTTATTTTTTTTCTCCTGCTTAGTCATCCTTCTCAAACCGAAACTGAGCTTTTTGGGAAAGGCAGTGATACCAGAGAGAGGTCAACACTGCACGAGGGGAAGGAAAATCCTCTCAGCACTCCCCTTGGGTAACCCACACCCTCGCAGAACACACATGTAGAGCATTTCAGTGTGCTGAATATCGGTTAAAGTGCAAGCAGAAAAGCAACGGGTGCTGTAAAGGTCTGTCTTCGTGAGCATGGGGGGAAAGGAAATGGGCTCAGTGACCTTTGCAGCCAATTTCCCCCGTGTTCAAACAGCAGCATGAAAGCCACGACTGTTTCTGAAGTCCTGTGCAAAATGTCAATTGCAACTTATCCTACCAGCAGAAGGATTTTCTCTGAAAGTAGATTCCCTCATTGTTGCCCTGGGCTTTTAAGTCACTGCACTCGGATGGTTTGACCCCAGCCTCTTCTCACACTGCGCTTTCTAAGAACCGGGGAGACGGTTTTTTGCTTCTCCAAGCGGCTTGTGAAGAAAGGCGAATGGTGAAACCGTCTAGACTTTTCAGCAGTCTAGAGCTTTCTGAGCGTCATTAAAAAGGATATTGTGAAATGTCTTTTTATTTTTTCCTTTTCATTGACTGCTGATCTGGATGGTCACGCTGGGAATGACAGTAAATTTATTACACCAGAATTTATATTTGTCCTTCATGACTGCATCACATTTTCCCTGAAACTTCATTTCATGAAAGATATTTCACAAGCAGGTACACCGAATGGTCTAAAATGTATATGTGGTAACAATCGCAAGAATCGTTGCTGCGAGGACAGGCAAGACAAGAGCTGTTGTACAGAATGTACGCAGCTAAGTGTTGCCAAAAAAATCCATGCCTGGGAATCTAGAAGATCACCAATAGCTTTGCTTTCTTACAGGGGTAGGATTGCCCACCTTCTCCCCATCACTTCACAGGAAATTCTTCCCAGTGAGGGTGTCTGTTCAGACATAACAGAATTGGCTGTTAGTGTTGGTGTTCTAGTCCAAACTTGTTGATGTGTCCAATCTTTACATGAATTGAAATAAGCATGTACAATACTGGGCAAAAGTATTTACAAAAATATTTTTTTAAAGTTTAGATAAGCAATAAGTTTTTTTCTCTTTAATATTAGTAAATAAAAATAATATACACAAATGACCTAATACAGTAAATAGTGATTTTATGTATATTAACGTGTTCATTGTGGAAGCCCAACGCTACTTGTAGTTTCAATCAAAAACAAAGTTTGACTCAGCCAGTACTTTTACATTAGATTTAAGCTGGTGAACTGCTGATGTGATTTCACAAATCTAAGCAGTGGCAGGAAGCATCGAGAAGAAATATGGAGCTAAAACCGTGTTCTCTTTAACAGCTCACATCACATCTCCTACTTTTTTAACAAACAAACCAAATCTTTTTATTCCTTTTTTGTTTGCATTTATTCTAATGTTAACTTTGTTGGTAGAACAACACATGATCACACTGAGGAAAATGGCTTTCAGCAATTTGTGTAGGTGCCTAATACTTTTGCACAGTACAGTGTTGTTTGTATGTGACTGGGGGAGTTCTGGCAAGTAGATGGAACTGGGTGTGACTAAATTGGGTAGAAAAATACAACTCATATGAAACAGTTACTGACATACAACTATTCCAATATAAGTTCACTGGTCTGGTGTGGCCTAGTGATTACCCCTGTATGAACACACATTAACCTTAATAGATATGAGGCTGAATCAGCATGACAGCGGCGATCATGAGGTTCGGTATGAACCACATTTGGCACATCAGCAACTTTCTGATCTTTCATTTCAAGAAAACCAGGGTGCACGACACATATGATCTCCTTAGTGATTGGCCCATCACTGAAACATCAGTGTTTCAGTAAACAGAGTGTGAAAGTATTCCATGACTTCACCTTACAGTAAGCAGCAGCATGGAAGTTAAGAGTGTGGGAAGGTGGAAGAAGTGTGTTCATAGTTGTAGCACCACACCTCAGTATGATGCAATGTACATGTATCAATCAGCAGAAACTTCCATATGAGGAAACTTGAACAGTTTCTTCTTCTTTTTTTGTGTTGGAGCAGTAACAGTAAACATGACTCTGCAAATGAGTGTTCATCAGGTATGATTTCCATTTCCTCTTTGGAAAAACAGATGTGTTGAGACTGTCTCAGTTTCTCTCGGCTCGTGCTCTAGTCGTGTGGAACCACTCTTTTGCAATAGGGGAATTCCTGGTTCCTACAGGCGAGTAGGCTTTTTTTTCTCTCTCTATCTTTCTCTCCCTCCCTCCCTCTCCCCTTTTCCCTTTTTTGTTTTATGGGAACTGAGGGCCGGCTCAGTGAGATGTTTTTCCTCAGAAGCGCTGTGTATTGATTCATTACGAGGGGGCGGGAGACTCCCTCCCACTGCTTCCTTCTTACTGGGAAGTGACTGCCAGGCTTACCGTACTCAGAGAGCATGAGTGAGTGTGTGTGCATTAGAGGGGCAGAAAAGCGGAGGGACGCAGGTATTTAAGTTGAAAGACTAAAAAGGGTCATATATGAGAAGACCTGTTCTCTGACCAAGAGTTTGCACGTGTGATTCCACTGGAGGCTCTGGCAGCAACTCTGATCATTTTTAATACTAGTGGATATTAGAGCAGGAGCCTTTTCCACGAAGGACACATGTAGAGCCCTCTGTCACACTATGATGAGTTTGTCTTATAGGTAAGTACTGAATACTCAAACTAGCTCTTATTTGGAAACAAGCAATCAAATAAATCATTAACTGGTTTTGGGTGAATTAGGCTTAAAAGAACTTGGTGGCAAAGAGTTTCTGAAGTTGTTCCTAACAAATTTTGATTATTATTATTATTATTATTATTATTATTATTATTATTATTATTATTTGTACTACTATTATTACAGTTACATTCAATGCAACGTCTTCAAATACATTAAATGTATTCAATTATATTTGAAATGTTGGTTAGTAAAACTTGCAACTGACTCAATTTGTTCATTTGTATGAATGGAGAGATACGGCCTGCTGTGTGTTACCAGCCCATATCATAGAAGATAGTGGATCTTGTTTGACTCTTATGGGGATTTCCAACAGTGAACCTATTAAGGCAGTTCAACTGGTTCTGTTCTATTTAACGGAAAGGAAGAATTTCCTGAAACTCCTCAGGTGTGGCTAGAATTCAGCTGGGGACATGAAGTGCAATGGGCCTGTCTCAGGAATTCAGTAATGATCAAACATTAAACAAATAATTGATTGAGATAACATTGAGAAAATAAACGTTGTGTCACTTATCCTGGCAGAGAGGTTTTGTGAAACTTCGAAGCAATTGTTGCAGGCTTGATATAATGGCTTCAATTAACGCCGAAGAGCTTTAAAACTGTCAAACTGTTAGGCAGCATTTCAGGAGTTCTACCTGAACCCCTGCTGGCTCAGTTTTCAGCTTTGCAAATATGACTCCAGTGATGGCTCTGAAACTATGCCTTGGCATAAAACTGTAATCAATCATTACAAAAAATTTTACTGTTTTTGTTTATACTGAAGCCGTATTTCATTTTAATAAGGGTTTTCTTTAAAGTATCAAGAAATAACATTATTGTAAATGTTATTAATTACATAATGCCATGATATTCTATTACAACTAATAGTGGATATTTGTGGATATCAGGCCAGTTTCTTCTTATTTAAGAACTTATTTGAGACTGATACACGGTTCTCCTGAGCACTTGGCCCTGAGAACTGAATTCCATAGATGGTGGCGATGAGAAGCTCATCTATGGGCTCAGTTCTTCTGGCAATGTGTTCTCTATCTACACACCAAGTCATGCTGCCTATAGACCGACTCTTATTATCAGATGTGTTACGCGAAGATGTTTTGAGAGGATCTTTTCTTTCAATTATTTTTTTCTTGTTGTAAGTCTCTGAGAAAAAGTATGCTTTTAAATGCTTGTAAATGTGAAATCCAATACATTACATTTGTTTGTAACAAACAATGTGTTCTGTTTCTTTTTTTAACCTGTTCATCACATACACTATGGTACACACTTTGCATTTATGAGTGGGAATATGAGTGGGTGTGCTAGTCAAATGGTCTAAGAAAGACACACAAATTATTCTTACTACTTTTTTTACTTCCTTGACTTGCACCACACCTTTTTAGTCAGCTACTCACTACGAAACCAAACCCCTTCATTTTACCCCTAAAAATGACCTTTATTTTGACCTTAATTTCCAGGAAATTAGGGAAAAATATGGGGGAAAGTGCACAGATTAAGGGGCAAAACTACAGAATTTTCCTTCTACTTTTTAAATTTGCCCCTTAAATAATCGAACCTCCTGAATGAATGCCTTATGTTTAGATTAAGATGAAGGGGTTTCACACTCATGGCTTACATCCACTTTAAAAGTAAAATTAAAAGATTGCTTCACAAATGAATGGCCACTTAATTCAAATTAAGGGCTTTGGTGTATTTTCAGAGGTAAATTAAGGTAGGGTTAAGCACATTTTAAGTACATTGTGTTTCTGTGCACTATTTTAAGGAGACTGCTCCTAAAACTATAGCTCTTACACAGTGAGAAACATAATTACAATATTATTTTTTTTTACCAAGACAAGGAAGCCGATTTGAATAACTGACAGGGTGTTTCTTTTACTGACAGAAAGTCCATGTATGTATGAACATATACTGATCCACAATAAGACGACAGCACTGAAATGTGAGTTCAAGTATGCAAACGTTACATGTCCACCCACACTGTGACCACAAATATGTCTTATCTCTGGCTCCTGGTAAATGACTCAGGATCATTCCATGGAAACTGGAAGTCATGGACACCATACCAAGAACACTCACCGCCCACAGCCATAGTTGACAATCCATGAAGTCATCTGAGATAAAATACAATGTAAACATTATTACATAGATCTAATGTGGGTGCACCTTTTGACACTGGGATCACATGAAAATGGGCAGACTTGACTAAACAAATTGCTGAGGGTGTTTTTCTTTAAAACCCACAGTATTCCACATAATTCTGTATAATTACACTAATTTCACTTTAGGTTTTATGCTATCAGTTTCAACTTCAGTGTAGTTTCCTGCTTTTTCTATGGAAATTATACACAATGACTAGGCAAAAATATCACAGAGTGGTTTAGAGGGTTCAGAATTAATGATGCAATAAAACTAGAACACATTCACTGATAGGATTCTGTTCACACCAGCAAAGAAAAACAATAGACAGATCTATGTTTGACTACGTTCAGTTCTTTCTATTCTTCTTGTCCTTTCTGACATTTTCACTCAAACTGCCCCTGTCGTGAGGGCTCTCAACCTTTCGGACCACCTTCTTCTCAAGCCGGTACTCCTGTTCCCCTATCCGCGGGTCTCCCCGCACCACAAACTCCCCTCTGTGAAAGCTGATGCTCACACCAGTGCTGGGGTAGGTACCATACACACGCCGTAAGTCCTTTTTCACGAAGTCTGGAAGTTCCCGACTGACTCCAAAGACTCTCTCCAGTTTTCCCCAACGTAGCTCACCTTTCATGTTGAAGCCCTCAGGCCATTCTCCATCCTGCGGGCCAGGAGAACCAGCTCGAGGGGTTCTGATTAGTGGCAGGTTTGGGAGAGGTGTATATAGATGAGAGTACTGCCAATACCAGGGGCTTCCTAGAAAGGCTGGCGTAAATCCATAGTAATAATGGTGCTCTACAACTTTGTCCTGAGAGCCTGTGATGTTCTTCATGTCAATGGCTATTGTTGGAGGCCTGTGGATGGAAGGTAGGTCCTGTGGAGCAACCAGGAGCATGGGGCCATAACAATTGTATAGGGTGGGAAGGTGGAAGTTCATAATATAACTGCCAAGAGTGAATGAATCAAGGTTTTAGTTGAAGATGAATACAATCAGTGAATAAATAAAGTGTTAAACAAACACAGTAACAGAAATGCACGCTGGTTCTCATATTCTACAATCAATACCACTTCTGATCGTGAGCAAAAAGGTTGTAAACTGAAAGTGAGATCAAGAAGTTAACATTTGAATTTTACAATCAAAGTTGTCATATAAGTAGCTAAAAACTAAAATAACCATGTAAGTTACCCATTTCGAAACGTTGCTGCAGTACTGGAATGACGGTTTCTGTAAGTGCAGTTTCATCTGTAGACTGATGCAAATTGTCCGTATCCAGGCAGCAGGTAAACAAACTGTTCAGAGAGAGAGAGAGAAAAGGGCCACACACCTGATCTTTCTGTTTTCAGTTGTCCAGTACATGTTGTAGTCATGTGTATTTATTACCAGGAATGTAGTGCCCATCAGTCATATAGCTTAAAAGACGCAACATTTTCAACACTTTTGAATAAGCAGTAGGTGGCGCTTCACAGAAGAGCCTCTACCGTTTGAAACCGATCGACGCTTCAGTAGAGCTCAGAAGGGCGTTTAATGGTTACAGTTACACATAGACGGCTATGACACCCTATACAATTTAAAACCAACATTGTGCCAGAGTTTGCATTCACTTGCCATTCATAAAGAAAATACAGATGTAGACAGTACTCTAACAAGTGTACATAAATACACTATTTCAATTGTAACAGTCTACATGGTGAGCAACTATCAGGTGGTAGTTTCTTCATATTTTTTCTGACTTAGTTTACTTCTTTACCAAAAAAAAAGACGTATAAAGGAACATTAGGAGGCCTCTGTCAATCAAACACCGGCCCCATCCCCAGCGAGCCCGCAAGTGCAGGGAAACGGTACAAGAGGGGGTTTTAAAGACAACGACGGATGAGTGGAAAGGACATGGACAGCTATGAGAACACGATGCACCATGTTATACTAATATTGTACAAAAATGAGAATTTACTTACAATTAATAAACAAAATACTGATGTAGATGGTACTCTAATATGTGTATATAATAAATAAATAATCTCAAAAGCGTCAATTGTCAACCATCTACAGAATGAGATGGTAGTCTCATCATATTTTTGTCTGTTTACTTATTTACCGAACTAAAAGGTACAGGAACATCAAGAGGCCGCGACTCCCAGATCCATTCTCCAATCACAGCGCTGCTTCTTCTGTCAATCAAACAGAGAAGCCCCGCCTCGAGTGACCCCTCCAGCCCAGAGGGAAACGGCACAAGAGGGCTTTTAAAGACAACTACAGCTGAGATAAATGCAAAAAAGTTGCACGAATAGTTATTTAAAAGCCTATTTAATACTTTTTCTTGAGGAACTACAGACATCCCCTGCTTTCTGAAGACGTTCGGATATTTGTGGGAGTCGTGGAGCGGGATGGATGAAATGCGGCCTAGCAGCGGGGCACACCTCGGGCTCGCGTCTCTGTTTCCCCCGGGGCTGCAGGCCATCTATGGGGAATGCAGGCGGATCTATCCCGAGCAGGCGAACCCACTGCAGGTCACTGCCATCGTTAAATACTGGTAAGATGTTCTGACCTGCATATCTATCATGTTTAGGGGTAACTTTTTATAAAAACTAAAAGACCAAATGGGACCCAAAAAAGAACTAATATAAGTTTAATAGAACATAAACTTGGTGTAGCGAACTAGCCTAGTTAGCCTGTTGCTAAATGCATTTAGCTGCAGTTATTTACGTGTCCAAGCATCTTTAATTTTCGGTCAGTTTACAGCTGTGAGAATCAAAGTATCATATTCGTGTTCCACCTGTAGCTATCAGCATTAGAAATACGTTGTACTTTGGTATATTGTACTTTTTATTGTTTTGCATATTTTACTAAGATTACAGCTAGAGTACCCCTGTCCCCGTGTGTCATCATGGGCAGCTAGTGGTCCAGTGTTTACGGATTTGCCCCGGTGGGTTTGAATCCCAGGACCGAAGTACCCTTGAGCAAGATACCGCCCCACATACTGGTCCCTGGACTCTGGGTTCCTGGCTGCCCTCTGCTTTACTTGTTGAATGCAGTTCACACTGTGCTGTAGTGGGTTCATGTGTGACAAATGGTCATTTTACTCTTATATAGGTTAGGAGGACCAGATCCCCTAGACTACATCAGCATGTACAGAAATGTGGGATGCCCTGCTCTGGACGTACAGGAACACTGGCACTATGTCAGTCTCGGCCTGAGTGATCTTTATGGAGACAACCGAGTTCATGAGTAAGTAAAATAAGAGACATGTATGTCATTGATGGATATCTTTAGTTTTAGATCAAATAAGAGGTAAATACATGTATAGATAAGAGTAAATAACATGCATTTATTTCATAACAAAGCGTTGCAACCTAGAACCATGTTTTGTTGGCACATTTTCTTTCATTTGAAACTGTAGGCTTGGAAAGTACATTATATACCTCTATACAATAACTATGGATACACAATATGGACAAACGTAATGGGGCACCTGACCATTACACCAGCAGGGATTATAATGATATTACATAGACTTTCGTATGGATTTGGTCCCACCTTTACAACTATAACAGCTTCCACTTCTCTTGGAAGGCTTTCCACAAGTTTTGGAGTGCTTCTGAGGGAATTGGTGCTTATTCATTCTGTAGAGCATTTATGAGGTCAGACACTGATGTTTGACAGAAAGACCTGGCTCGCAATCTCCGTTCCAGTTAATCTCAAAGGTGTTGGATTGGGTTGAGGTCAGGGTTTTGCAGGCTAGTCAAGTTCTTCTACACCAAACTCCTCCAACCATGTCTTTATGGACCTTGCTTTGTGCACTGCAGCACAGTCATGCTGGAATCGGAAACAGCCTTCTCTAAACTGCGTCCACAATGTTGGAAGCACGGTGTTGTCCAAATTTCCCTTCTCTGGAAGTAAGGGGCCACCTGAATTCAATAATTAAGAATTTTGTCCAATCCAATGCCAATCTATATAGTGTATGTTTGATGTGTGTCAAAGATTATAGTGAGACAAACAGAAGTACAGAGTGTTTTGCCGCTCTGTTTTTCATCTCCCCTCCTCTCTAGGTTCACTGGTCAAGAAGGTCCAAGTGGATTTGGATTTGAGCTTACATTTCGGCTAAAGAGAGAGACTGGGGAGACGGCACCTCCCACCTGGCCAGCTGAGCTCATGCAGGGTTTAGCTCGATACGTCTTTCAGTCAGGTACAGAGTGACTTGATTAAAAAAAAAAGAGAGAGAGATCTCTTGTATGTCTTAAAGCGCCATAACTGTCTGAAGCAGGCAATGTCCAGAAAACCATACATCAATCATAGTTCTGTACTATTCTGTAGTACTTTAAAATAACAGTATTTCCACTTGGAACAATTCTGTTTTTGGCCTACCACACCAAAATGCTTGCTACTACAACTCCCCCCTTCTCACTAACTTACCCCATGTCTGGCTCCTGACTCAATTATGATTGGTTACACCTTTCCCGTGTCATCATTTACACCTAATTAAATGAATAAGAAAAGCATGGTTAAAAAATAAGACCTCAGGGAATATTATAATGGCAAAATTCAGATTAGAATTCTTCAGATTAGAATTGTGTATTATGCTCACCTTTGTAAGCTTTTTAGATACTAGTTAAACCTTTTAACTGTGTTGTATTTTTGGAGAACAGAAAACACATTCTGTAGTGGTGATCACATCTCATGGCACAGCCCACTAGACAACAGTGAGTCCCGAATCCAGCATATGCTACTCACAGAAGACCCCCAGATGCAACCAGTTCAGACCCCTTTTGGTCATGTCAGCTTTCTCCAGGTGAGGCACAGCTCTTAAATATGAAGTGGGTAGCCTATAAGTTATATGTTATAAAGCAGAAATAACTTTTATAGAGAATATCTTTTGCCTTTCTCTCAGTAGACTGAACATATTTCTCACTAATTTACTCCCTGAATTTATCAGGTGAGGCAACCCTTTAATGTACCATGGGGGGTGGAGGTAGCTCAGTGGGTAGGATACTTGCCTCCAGCCCAAGAGGTCACAGGTTCGAATCCTACCTACAGCACCACCACTGGTTCCCTGAGCAAGACCCTTAACCCCAAGTTGCTCCAGGGAGACTGTCCCCTGTAGTTAGAGAATGGAAGTCGCTTTGGATAAAAGCGTCTGATAAATGCTGTAAATGTACCACCACAATTATTGGAGCAGAGTATAATAATCAATGAAGGTGTATTGTGTGCAGTCATTAGGTCTTGCTTGACAAAAGTGAATAACATAGTGATCCTCGAAAGCTATTGAACATTTGTTCGAAAGATTTTATTTTTTTTACCTGTCATTTTTCAGGGATCATTACCTTAGACTTCAGTCAGTACTTTTACCTATTTTTCATTTTAAGGTTGAAAATACTGTCACTGTACTTGGAGACATTGAGCATTCATAGTGTGTTTATTATACAGTGATGAGTCAACCCTTTTTTTAAACGTATTAGTATAAATGTATCTTTTTTCCCCTTATCCCTCGTTTTACCTTACATTTGACTCTTACTAGATCATTATTAGGCTCTTACTAGATCATTATGAAATGTGTGGCAGTGTGTAATTTTTATGCAAATGTTGCAGTGTGATTGCTAACTGTTTTTTGTTGTCTACAGATTGTGGGTGTGTGTACAGAGGAGCTGCAGGCTGCACAACAGTGGAATGGTCAGGGCATTCTGGATCTGCTGCGTGGAGTGCGTGTGTGAGTATTCCCAAAACTAGTCTAGACAGAGCCAAGATGATCCTACATTCAAAATCATAATATTCACAGTCCTGAGTGTATACAAAACAATACTTTTT
>JBBPDH010000144.1:10138563-10160696 GCA_037974565.1 Clupeocharax schoutedeni
GGTAAGTTCAAGGGTAAGTTAGTGCAGAACTTACCCGGTTATGTAGCATAACCTGCCTTCTGGAATACCCCCCAGGTCCGAAAGCTGTCAGAAACAAACTCAGGTTTAATGCATGTACATTTATAGCATTAAGCAGATGTTCTTATTACTAAAATTGAATTTCTTTATCTCTGAAATATTGCTAAGCCAAGAAATGCAATGTTTAATGTTAATTGGTCTCGTCATCTTTCCACTAGTTTCAGTTTGTCGTGGCATATTGGGGGGCAGTGTTTGAGAAACAGTTAATCATTTGTCAAGCAGCTTAATAATTTGTTAATGGCTGGGAATATGTGGCTGTATTTGCTGAGCTTTATGAGGTGTGACTAGAATATGTGGCCTTCCGGTAAAACTCCCCAGCCTTGGCCTGACTCACTGGACCTACAGCAGGCTGAATGGGAGGCAGTGGAAGGCATGCCTCACACCGATGGCAACACATCCACCAGAATAACAGCAGCGAGTCATCGCACAACCCCCACAACTGATATAGCTCCTGTGCACAACAGACCTGGAGGAACCAGTGGATGACAGAAGTGGTGACGACTCTTGCGGGTCGCCCTGTGATGCGTCAGGCTCGCAGATCACATTAAAGCACAGTGGAATTTGGGAATGAGGAGAGGCAGCTGTAGAGGAGGGGGATGGGGAACAGGGGAGAGGAAGAAGAAGAAGGGGAAAGTCATCCGTCTCCAAGAGAAGCACATCATTTATTTATGGAGTGTAACGTTCCTGTCCTTCTCCTCCTACGGCCCTTTGCATCCACACTCATTACACACACACACAAACACACACACACACACAGTTCTGTCGACACTTTGTGACCAATTAGAGATCTGATAACAATCCATCTTCTTCTTTTTCTCCTTTTTTTCTTCCCTTGCCGGCTCACTGTGGGTGGACACACCATATGCTCGGAGTGCTACACAATGGGTTTGTTTTTCAGAGCTCCACACCGTCCCATGATGGTAATCACGCTGGAGCTGCTCATGCGGACTGACTGCAGCCCGTGGGAGGATTCCTGGCCTGCCGGAAGGATCCATTGCAAAAACCCAGCAGAGGCAGTGACAGGCACTCAGCTCTGGCTCTATTTCGCATGTGATCATGCCTGTGCTGGTCATATTTCACAAGGCCTGAAAAAAAAAAGATAACACCCGTTAGCCATTAGAAGCCCTAAAAAATCCTGGCCTGAATCCGCCTCAGTGGATTGTTCCCTTTTTTCCTTTTAAGTCAGGGTGTAGGTGTGGGAGCGTGAGAGAGGGGAAGAGAGGGAGGAGGATAAGGGTGTAGACATTGGAAGATAGGCCACAGAGCCTTTCACATCGCTTCTTTCTATTTGGCCAGCTCTTTCTTTAGGCTTGCACTTGCGTTTGCATTCACACAGTGAGCCAGTCCTCCTTTGCCGTCCCCGTCCTGCAGTGGGGATGGGCGAAGTGTCACATGTGACAGCCGATCAGATTAAAGAGAATTTGTTATGAGCTCTCACCTCTTTTAACATGCATTATTAAACCATGTCTGGGGCATCCCTGGGAAGGAGGCTGCATGCAGTGACTTGCATAGGCTTTTGTGGGGGGAGGCTGCTGGTTTGGGATTATAGTGCTCTAAGATGTATTGTTGCACACTTAATGGTAGCCTGAGATCTGCTGGTTACCTGACCATCAATCATGCCTGTGTGACTGGAAGACAATGGTGTACTGAAACTCTCTCTGTCTTGTGGTCCGACATTGTTTTCTGCCTTTACTTTTGCCAATGAGAAACCAAAAGTATCTCAGCATACACGTTTCGATTTGTTTAGTGTTTTAAATATAAAAATGCGAAAACTGTGCTCCCTGGAATGCCACAGGAGAACCATTATTGGTTCCTTTAAACGTAGATGGCCCTTTTATTGACAATTCAATGGATGTGCAAGTGTGAAGAAATATTTTTCTTAGTTTAAAGAACCTCCAAAGACGTTTCTACATCAATTTTTGGTTTCTGATAGAACTTTATGGCCAAATCAAGGACCACTGAGGATCTTTTATTTTTAAAATACGAAGATCATGTCATTAACCTCTTACAAAAATGTAGACACGTGGTTATTTAGCTGCATAACGTAAATAACGATTTAAATTCTTTACATCGCTTTAGACCAGTAATGCTCAGCCAACGTCCACAGTTCAGCATTGGTGGTTCAGTGGTAGAATTCTCGCCTGCCACGCGGGAGGCCCGGGTTCGATTCCCGGCCAATGCATCGCTCATTTTCCTTCCACCCATCATTAAAGGATTCTGATTCTTAAAATTATAATAAATATTCTTTCAGTAGCAATAATCATTATCCATGAGCATTTCCAGAACCCCTTATACATAAATAATGTGATGTTTATTTAAAGCAATTTCAACGATTGGGTGAAACCATGTTTCTGTTAGAAACGGAGAAAAACATGAAACACTCCAATCTAATCATCCATCCATCCATTATATTTTTCCCCGTCGAATCTAATCAGTTAATGAATATTATTTTTACAGGTACCTCGTAGGCCTACTAAATATATTTAATTTGTATAAATCGGTTTTTTTTTCTGGTGATGGAAGCAGGTAGAACTTCGTTGTTTAGCGCAACAGAACTTGCTCCATACTACCAAAATCATAAAGCAATATATTGTACTAATAGCAAAAATCCAGCTGTTACTCCTTTTCCGCAGAATCCAGGTTAAAGACCCCTTCTTTCGTTTCTAAATGTGTGAGAGAATTGCAGTGAGAAAATAAGTGTGAGAGCGTGTGTGAATCCCCAGAAAACCTCAGCAGGGATCAGTGTGAAGCAGAGGAGGCCAAAGCCGCTGGCCTCTCGCTACAGCCAAACTTTACAGCACTACAGTGCCAGCACACTGGCTAATGACTTTCTTTCTTCTTTTCTTACTCCCTTCAGCTTTTCTCCTCCATTGTCACTAAGGGTAAAAAATGGAGTAAAGGACATAAAAAGAGGCAGGAAATGGTCGGAGCCAAGAAAAAAAGAAACATGCTAATGTGTAACGTCCACATCCATATATACTCACTTGAACGTGTTGTCATCCTCTCACATGCCCAATAATCTATTTACCACGCAGAATTAAGATTTCTGCCATCCAGCACATTGTGAGTCCAATCCCTAAAGCCAGGCAGGATAATCCAAAATCCCTCTTAGGGCCTAAAGACACACGGCCAGGGGAGCTGCAAGGGCATGTGGGTAATTTCATGGATCTGGGGGCTATCCTCTGATCTAAGAAAGTGGGGTTATAATACTAAGTGTCCGATCTAAGCTCATAAAAAACATGTGATGGTTTCAAATCCTAAACACATATACAACTGACATGAACGGGCCACAGATTTTTAAAAGGTCTTTGCTGGAGCATATAAAAGTATTTGTTGGCTCAAACCGCTGTAAAGCTCGGTGGATTTTTTACTACAATCAGTTGATGAGCAGCTTTGCTCACAATGATCTCTAGGGTACAATAGATGTCAGTAGTGTTGTAGAAAAAAGAAATGTCACAAATGTGTGACTATTAAAGGGCTATCTCATCTTATTTTATCTTGTCTTAGGATTGTCGCAGATTTTGAACATAAATATGCCACCAACAGTTTAGCTTTCCAAAACAATTCCCTACACTGAAGACATGCTGAACTAATCAAACCCATTCTTTCTCTGCTACTATGCCACTTTCAAATGGCTTGATTGGATAAAAGAAGCATGTGGAACTTAATAAGTAATGTTACCATACCAAAATGCTGGGATTCTGGAACATTTTGTTTGCACAAATAGAATTAACTTGTTCCTTGGCAGACAACCAAAGTACCGAATGATCCAGGACAATCCTGGATGAGTGATAACTCATAAATTTAGTGCATTGTATCACCGTTAAAGGAAAATGTGCAAGATTTCTTTTTGGAACATGACATGATTATGGGCATTTTACAAATTCAAAAGTAATACATTAAACACATTTGAGTTAATCATGTGTATCATACATACACGTGTAGGTGCATTTTCTTCATTGTGTGGTTAAAATTACAAGCTGTGGCTGATCTGTTTCTCTGCATCATTTGTGAGCCCCTTTTATCCCATTCATCATTAGTCAAGTACTCTCACAGGACCACCATTGAGCTTGTATTATCCTGGCACTGGATCTTTCTCAGCACATCAGTGTCCCTGCTGAGCTGAGAATAGTCCACAGAAAAAAAAATATCCAGCCAGCAGTGTACCTTCACCAGAAGCTGGCCACTGATGAAGGACTGAAGATTGACAAACACAAACCATGCAGCATCAGATGAACAATCATCAGTAACTTCACATGTACAAAGTGCACTAACAGGTTCTTATGAAGTCTTATGAAGCCGGCAGTAAATGGACACTGCATTCTAAAAAAAAACAATCCAGTGTCACTCCTTCACTTAGAATGATCGGCAACACAATTCACATCTGCTCAGTGATAGGTCTTCTGATCACATAAATGCATGTAAAAGGATAAATGAAATGATGCTGTTATCACAACTATGTCAAATGTCTGTGGAAACAAACTGGATGAACTACAGTCAACTTATTATTTTATTCATTGAAGTTGAAGTTGAAGTTGAAGTTTATTGTCATATGTACAAAGTACAGTGTACAGAGCACAATGAAATTCTTACTTGAATTACACACTTGAATTGTGTAACTAACTCAGTTCCACTGAATGGAATGATTCTAAAAGCACACAACATGGGCTCTGTGTAGCATGTGCTGTTGTAGTGAGCATTATGGTCTGAATTCTCAGGCCCCTATGTTAATAACTGGGAAGGGGGGTGGTGTTCAGGTAACAAAGAGGGCAGCTAGAGCAGCAGATTTACCCAGTCTCTGGTTACCCATTACCGGAATATGAAACCAGCAGTTGTGTGCAGCATTTGGAGGCCTGACTCATCCTGTACTGTGTGTGGATGTCTTTGATTAGGCAGGGGGCTCTTGGAAACAGAAGTGTGATGTGTCATAGAGAGGAGCGGGTAAATGTGCGGGGCTAGAGGGCAGCTAATGCAAACAGCAGCTGGACAACAGCTGAGAGCCAGCCTCCCAGCAGAGCAGCAGAACTTAAACACACACCTTCACAGAGGCCCCTTTGCTGGGACATGTGCATGCAAACACACACACACACACACACACACACACACACACACACACACACACACACACACACACTCATGTGCCATAGAAACACACAGCTGTCAAGTGCGTCTAGCCGCGCCCCTGTGAACACAAGCAAACACACCAATGTGGTGACGCACTGACAAGTTGATATCCGAACAGACACATATGCACATATATACGCATGTACACACACATACATGACAGAACTGAACTTGCATGAAGCCTCCAATACAAAATACTGACACTCACACAAATCTCATTCACTATGTATGTGAGTAACAGTGGAGAAATGCAACGCAAGAGCCTTTTATTTTATGTAAGGCTCTTCCAGGTAGGTGTTCCTTCAGAGTCTTTCCTGAGCGTGTGCATCATCATGACTCAGGTCAGGCCAGTAAATGAACACAGAGTGATTGCATACACACACTAAGAACAACTATCATCACACTTCCCCTTGTGTTACACATACAAGAGGAAATGCCAAATTATGGAGTTGAATCACAACTTTTTTTTTATGTATTTTGCCGTATAAATGACACTGAAGCCATGCACTGTAATATCTGTAAACCTGTATAAACTTCATATGAAAGTTAACATGTGACAGCTGGTAGCCTAGTGGTTAGGGCATACGCCCTGCGACCAGAAAGTCCAGGTTTGATTCCCAAGACCGCTAGGCATTGCTGAGGCACCCTGAGCAAGGTACCGTTCCCGGGTTCTGTGTTCCTAGCTGCCCCCTGCTTCACTTGGTAAATGCGGAGGTTGAATTTCATGCAGTGGTGTGTTCACATATGACAAATGGTCACTTTCGTTTAAAACTAATTATCTTTCCTGTTCCTTAATGGTCCAACTTGTGAGTATATATAAGATGTATTGATTTAAACACAATTTAGTAAGTTAACCAAACCAAAATCTATGCTTTATGAAAACAGAAAGAAGGTTCAATTGCTTTGCTTTTCACTGTACTTCTCATATCCAATTATTTGTCCTGCTATTTCCCATGGTGGTTCAGTCTAAAGGTGGCTATAAGGTTCTCCATTGTCAACTTTGCTGAGTGTCAGAATCTCATTCCAACCAGCACCTCTCCTGAAGGCCCTTCTCTTAAGAGGTGGAACCTCTGGAGCAGGAGACACACCTCATCACCACGTCCTTCACAGCTCAGGTGGCCCCTCCAGAGTTCCGGCCGTGAGTGGAGTCATTCAGGGGACACACTCAACACGGCCCATGCTCACAATGCTGAAAAGCTATTTTAACCTGTGATCAGGCAGAGCCGCAGGTCATTAATGGTGCTGACAGGTCTTAGGTAGCCAGTAGTGTCTTTTGAGCACTGAGAGAGAGTAAAAGGTTGACGCTGGGGAAGAAGAGTTACTGAGGGAAGGTGTGCACTCTACACTGAAAATTATACTTCTCTGTGGGCAGATTCAACAATGCCGGTCGTTTTGCCTGACAATCAAACCAGCTCAGCTGGAATCAAGAGCACAACGGAAGGTGGTGCAATTAGCATGGCTTGTAAAAGCCAGATGAGGGTTTTAACGCCTGTTTACTTTGAACACAAATAAACATGAGATCTCTAGGGAATCTTTGGTCAATTATCAAACAAATGACATTCATCCAGTTCAAGGTAACAGGACTAGCAGGATCTGTGGCGGACATGTAGAGCACTTTGGCGAGGCACGTGAACAGCCATTCACCTGAGAAGCATGGCAGCTGGACTGGTTCCCATAGCAACATAAGGCTTGATGACATGATGACATTAGGCCTACCCTTTGAGGGGGGAGGGTCATTTTTTATTGCTCGTGGAAATAGAAGTGCAGCTTTCTTTACCAGGGTGGGCACGTTCACTCAGTAAAGCTGTAATCTAGTGGAATATAAGGGGATACATCCCTACCTAATATAAGACTAAACTCTACATAACAACAGAAAGCAGAAAACACATTCAGGGAGACATACAGTGGGTCTAACAAAATTAAAGAATACTCTACAAAATCAGCATTTGTTTATTTACCTTAAGCTGTGTCTGTCCTACATTTGGAAATTGTTCTCTCTTGTGGCAACACTTGAATGCAGACTTGGGGAGACTTTAAGATGCCAAATTAGCCTCAATTCATAACATGTGTCAAATGAATTGAGACCGGGTCAAAAAAAAACAAAAACAAAAAACCCAGAACAGTGACACTGATCGATCAATTACATCATTTAATTCTATTTAACGTGTGTTGATTAAAAGATGTTTATAGCACACATTCGCATAGATTCAAGCTGAAGTCCATTCCCTTTTGCATGTTTATATTCTTGCTTAATGTGATGACACAGACATCAAAGAAAGTACGTCTGACATCCAGGACCAGTCTATGAAGTTGGTGACTTGTATTGGACCGTTGACAAGCTGCCACACTCAAAAAACATATGGGAGATGGGTCTGTGATTCTGCTTCACAAATAACCAAGTTGAAAAACAGCCAATAATAACAACAATAATAACTCCTTATGCACAACTTCTTTTGAGGATGATGCTATTAGGCTCTGTATTTAAAGACAGGCTTTAAATTAAAGTCTTAAATCTTAACCAGAAGAGTTATGGTAAAAGTACAATATGCAAATACAAAATATATAGTTGCGTGTATGTCAAGCGTTTTCAAGCGAATTAATCCATTGGCCTGGCACTAATATAATCCTGCAAAATATTACACAGGAGGACTAGCTTTAATTAGCATAACTCTGTAGCCTTGGTCAACAGATGAACAAATTAAACGTTCCTGCATTTAAAATTGCACATAACAGGCACCAAACAGAACATACTTTTGCAACAATATCTCAGAGTAAATAAAGGTTGAATGGCACAAATGGAATATCACATGCTTTATTTTATAGCTCAACTACTCACGATGGGAAATAACAGAAAAGAGGTTGTATATAATCTGCCAACGTGATATTCATAATTGACTTCAATGTTAACTCTGCTGTAAGATGTAAAGAACTCTAAAGCTCCCGAAATGAGTCAGATCCAGTTTGAAGTATGCTACATGTTTAATCACACACACACATATTTTAATATGACTCTGAAAAGGTAGCTAATGTAATATTAACCAGCTAGGTCGCTAATGCTAACCTGTCTTTGAGCTGCTCCAGAATATTTTTTTACATGTCTAAACCATGTCGTAATATAGAATGATAAGTTTGGTATCAGCTCAGCAAACATTCTGTGCCCCAACCACTGTCCCATTTCCATCCCACCAACCTCAAATGCACATTTGCACTCTGTACTGTGATCAGAGTGGTGGGTCGTCTATTTACACACTCGCTTAGAGAATGCGTCAGGTAAAAAAAAAAATCTTTTTGAGATCTGACAGATTGGTATATAAAATAAAGGCTGAAGAACAGCCTGAAGTACTGGATAAACTATTGTACATTTCTATGCATTATAAAGGAAATGTATTGCATAGCGGAAACTGAATAGAGATGAGCCAACTATCTGAAGCTGTATCCTAAAACAGCCTTTTTGACATCAAAAATGTTCAGAGTAGGTGAATTCATCATTATGAAACTGCTTCATCATGCCAGACCCGCTTTACATTCAGCATGTGGGCTGCATTCAATTTTAACAGCCTCCCACACCTTCCTAAAACTATCGCAAGCCCAGGTTTGCAATGACCCAACATGTGCCACACAGACAAACGAAAAGAGAGTTGCTTTCCAGAGAAAATCGGCCATAAAAAGGACAAATGTTTCAATAGATGTCATTTTAATAACTGAAAATGAAAAACAAATCCAAAGATACACACAAAAAACAACACTGAAACACACACACACACATATATATATATATATAAAGATAGCCTGCATTGTGACTAAATTCTGTATACTATATAATATGCAGAAAAATAACTCTTCTGGTTTCATCAGAAGATCCGAGTGCCCATGCCATGTAGTTAGCAGTAGGGCTATTACTGTGGCAGTATCTCTTTTCTTTCTAATATACTTATGCTGTAGATCATGTACTTTACAACAGTTACAGTAGATGAAGTATTACATAGCGATTGCAGCATTCAGTTACACTGTCTTTACTCCAGGATGGTTTTCAAAAGAGGTTAGAACTAATAAAATGAAAACAGTACACTAATAGAATAGACAAGTACCAACATAAACCCTTATAGTGTTCTGAAGTACTGAGGTCCCAGAAATGTTAAAGAGATACAGAAATGATTTCCTACACACACGTCCCTTTTCTTGAGTGCAATTTTTTCCTCTGTTGGATCAGTCCACCCTGGAAGCTTGTTCTGTCTCACACACAAAGCACCTCTCTGCTGCCACAACCAGATGCTTAAGCCTGCTAAACCTGTTACCAGCACACCTGTCAACCATTCCATTCACGTACTGTCCTGAAGGATGAGGAGGAGGTGGCTGTACTTCCAGCGGTATGTATGGTCTTAGCCTAATGCTCCCCACTCATCAGATTAGAACATACACTTAATTTCTAGGCTTTCATAACACTACGGTTCAAGCTCACAGAATGCTATTTTGGTGTAGGAGGGGGAAAACACATGTAGGCCAATCACCAGGAATGTTCTCATCTAAAAGGAGTAACATATAAATAAATCAGGAAATGGAAAAAAAGACTCTACAGTTTTTGTCTATGTCCTCGCACACCTCAAATTATTATGCAGTCAAACATCTCGACCAGATATTCTTGACAAAACCAAGTTTCCACAATAAGCGCGCGCACACACACGCAAACACACATTTTTCCATGGCTGATCGCACACCATAAAAACTGCAATACATGAAGTAACAAGCCTTTCCAGAGAGGGCGCATGTGGAGAGTGAAACGAACAGAAGTCCAGTCTTGAATATGGTTAGGCGATATAAGCAGGGCCTATGCTTGACCAGCACTGGCATTTTAAGCCACGGTTAGGGTTTGACAGTCGCAGCACTTGGTTAGATGTAGGTCTTACGGGTAGTGGTCTGTTAGTTTTAGGCTGAAGAAACAGAAAAGTGACAGTGGAATTGACATGGATCCATGGGGAATGTGGCCGGGAACTTGCAGTGCAGTAATTGTGGCCATTTGCATGGGTCAGGGGTTAAAGGTCTTGTCCCAGTCCTACCCAGCTGCTGTGAGAGTAGAGTTCATTCCCCTATAACCTGGACCAGCTGGTGAAGAATCCACATAGTCCACAGTGTTCACTTTTTCACACAATGCCCGGATAGCTTTAAAAATATACGAATGCTCCTATTTCTTCTTTGCGGTCACGTTCTTGCAGACCCAGTTCATGCCATCCTAAACAGACAGAATAAAGTACAAGTCAGTACCAGTGCTAGAACATGGCATACAGATGTAAAATTTTAACCAGCAACTGCCCAGATCAGGTCTCTATAATTAAATGAGACAAAAGTTACACTGACCAAACAACATAACAGGTTAAAAAAAGTTGAAATATAAACATTATTAGTAAATACAGTCACTTCTGGATATACAGGTTCTGGAACTAAATTTTAGCCTATGATTCAGATTCAGATTTTATTTGTCACATACACCATCATACATGGTATGACATGCAGTGAAATGCTTTTGGCAAAGCCAGACAGTAAAAAAAAAAAACAAAAAAAAACGTAAAAGCAGTTAAAATAGTAAAAACAGTAGAAACAGTATGATGGCAAGGATTAAGTGTAAAGGAAAAGTGCAGGTGCATTACCAACAAGACATACATGAATGTATGATATACATATAAGAACTATGTAGTGGTGGAGTATTAATGTGGACATGAATATAATATGGAGTCACAGTTGCAGGTATTAAAGTACAATGTGTGCCCAAATTAACACCTTTTTAAAAATTGCTGTATAAATACAACATAAACAATTGGTGTTCTGTTGGTTAAAGGGATACTTTAGCCAACAGAAAAAAGTATCCCTTTAACAAACAGATCTTTTGTCATGCCTTCTTGCCTCCAAAAGCGGAGCCATAATAGTCAAACGAGTGAGATTTTACTGTTCCAGGAATAAGAACCCCCCCCTTCTGATGATGTATCTTGAAAGTGTGAGCAATAATGAAAAACTACAGTACACTGCCAAAAGAATGCAGACACCCCTCTAATTACTGAGCTCAAGTGTTTCAGCCACATGCATTTGCAGGTGTATAAAACTAAGCAGCTATGCAATCTCCTTCCACAAACACAGTAGACTGGGACATACTAAACGGACGTTAAATGTGGCACTGTCATGGTATGCCTTAGGTCAGTTTGTGAAATGTTTTGCCCTGCTAGATATGTCCCAACTATATAAAATATTGCATAATATGACACTGAACATACTCAATGCAGTTTTTAGGCCAGAATACCCTTTTAAGAAGAGGGTGATTTCTCTGCAAAACCCAAAACATTTGCACGACAGGGTTTACCTGGACTCCCTCTCCTGTAAGAGCAGAACAGGACTGGATCTGCCACATGCGATCTCGGATGGTGTGGAGATTCAAACCTTCTGCAATCTCTGAGGCTGGAGCAGCAGTGAGCAGGTCTTGCTTGTTGGCAAAGATAAGAACAGGAACCCCACTAAGCTTCTCCTCGTCCAGCAACTCGGCAAGCTCCTAAAAAAAGAATATAAATGCCAAGCATTGGTCTCTGTGGTACTGCACTGTTTTGTACATGGCACTACTGTTATCTTAAAGTGCTTACTGTCTGAGACACCTTTAAGGATTACATTCCAAGGCTGATGTAAGAAACATAATTCTTGACATAATTCAGTGCTTCCTATCTTACATTACAATCATGCTGTGATTTTCTTGACCATACTACTATACTTGTGCTGCAAGTGTAACCACAGTAAAGAGGTGATCTAACTTTATATGAATCTTCAAGAATCTACAGATCCCCAGTAATATCTCCTTTTTGAACCGATTTCTATCTCTCGCTCACCCACGCATGCAAACACTTACCTGCCCTGTCTCTTCAAACCTCTTTCGATCCGCGCTGTCAATGACGTATATCTGAAATAACCAACTTCTATTAAGAAAACAATCACAAAAATAAAGCAAAGGCAAATATGGACACAATGAACCTTCTAAACATGTAACATATCTATTTAGAAGAACATTAAATATATATACAGTAATACCCCAGTTTTACGCGGATCGGGACTTGCAGATCCAGTCACATGCGTTTGTTTACACGGAAATATATAATTAAAAAAATATTCTCAAAATAATTCTCAATTTTTTGTGGCGTCTTTCGTGGCAATATGTTTTTGTTTTTATTTAAAAAACTAATTTTAGTTCTTCTGTCTCTCTCTCTCTTTCGTGACTTTTCCAGAGCGTGCGGATCCTCTCTCTCTATATATATATCGCTCGCTCTCTCTCTCTCTCTCACGTTTACTCTCTCTTGTTCTCCCTTACTCTTTCTCTCTGTCTCTCTCTCTTACTTTCTTTGTCTCTCTTGTTCCTGACTTTTCTGCGGTTTTTCACTATACGCGGGTGCTCTTGCTCTTGCCATGAATAACAGGGAATTACTGTATATATAATTGTGTGATCACAGTGTCTACTAAAATGAGGGTAAAATCATTAAGACCAGACATTTTACTTACTAGCACATCCGTATTTTCAAAGTAATTCCTCCAATATGGTCTGATTTTCCTCTGGCCTCCTATGTCCCAAACGTTCAGCTTAAAGCCCTGGGACTGCACACTCTTAATGTTGAATCCCTGGTTAAAAAATAAATTAATTAATAACAAACATGATGAGAAACATCCTGATTTGATTCAAGCAGGGTACAAACTTTCATCAGTAGAAGGAAGACAAACCCAGAGTAGAGTGTAGAGTGGTACTCGTGAACAAAGGACATACAATGTTAAATAATTTTACACTTTCTTTTATGTATATGCTGATTAACACACTGGGCAACTCTGTCATCTAATGCAGTGGTGTTTAGCTCATAAAAGATTCTAGAATGACCTAGTTGTCTGTAGAAGCAGGGATCTCAGAATAAGAGTTTTTCACACACATGATCTTGCTCTGGTATCCTTGTTCAAAGTCGAATAGGTGTACCTGTGTAGGGGTGATGTGACTGATGTCCTCAGAAGCCAGCTGCTTGAGTAGCGTCGTCTTTCCTCCATTGTCAAGACCCAAAAGCAGAATGCGCACCTCCTGGTCTGGGGCACTCTTTAATTTCCGAAGGATTGATAACAAACCCTGCAGCACAAAGACTCAGTCACATCACTGTCCAAAAAGCAGACAGGTTTCATAAGCCAAAAAGAGAATGACAAAGCAGGCTTATTGCCATCGCTGGTGCTTTAGACTGAGACTGAGCTACTGACTATAATGGACTGACCACGAACTGGCCCTTTTCCTATGGTGCAAGCAAAGAGTAATTCAGGGAGGATTCATCAGTTCATCCAGATAACTTCAGCCCAAAGCTGAAAACAGTCCAACAGAACTGTCCCTCAGCTCTCTCAAACTTTGGTTAGGATACCAAAGCTGTCTTATATTATATAATGTCTTATATAATGTTATACTATCTTGCACTCCTGATCGTCTTAAATAGAGCTTGTAGAGTGGACCCTTTGTCCATTTTAAAAGGTTATTACAATGAAAATGTTCATTTTAAAGTTTGACAAAAGAAAAATGAGCCTGAAGCCAAATAATTAAATACTGCTGAGCAGACTGAGTGCGCAACAAGTACAGAGCAAGTCATCATTTAATAACGTTAGATAGATGCAAGTTTGATTTTGAGGTCCATGAACACATCTCATCTTTCCTGTTAGCTACATTAGCCAGCTAGGCTCCTGTAGCGTTATCCTATCCGTTAGCTGGCAAGCCAATTAGCTCAAAGCAGCTAGCAGCCAAGTTTCCTGTGGTAGCTAGTTTGTCCGTTTGACACAGAAATGACCAATGAATCTCTATTTACAATACTCGGTTTTCACGTTAAACAAACGTCGAGAACGATGTACCTAATGGCTTTCTAATAGCTTCATAATAAAACATTAAACCGCTGATTTACTGACCATGTTGATGTTTTCCTGCCGAGACGCCAAGAGGGGTTACTAGGGGAGGCGGATGACGTCACGGCCCCATAGCAACCAAAAGCAGATTCGTTAATAGGGATCAGAGAAAAAGTATTAAACACTAACAACAAACCTGTTTTCTATTTATCTCAAAGACAAAAATGTATATTATAGCTCCAGTGATTTGAGATAGCACTTGGATAACCATACTTGGATGACTGTGGAGACCACTTTTTATTACAAAAATCCTGAGTGTCATTTTAAGCTGGCACCTCCAAACCTGCTATAAATCACGAAATAATTCATATTTGTGAGTCTATCTGGCAATTCAGATGACTGTGAGTACGTTGTCTTAGGTCTTGTGCCCCAGTAAGTTATTAAGGTTTCTATATTTTGAGTTTCAGCATTGTGGAGAACACCATGCTTCCAACATTGTGGACAGTTTCTATTCCAGCAAGACTCTACCCCAGTGCACAATGCAAGCTCCAATCTCTTGAGATGAGTTTGGTTTAAGAATTTAACTGAGAATTCATCCAACACTTTTGGGATGAACTGGGACAGATTGCAAAACAGGCCTTCTTGTCCAACAGCAATGCCCGACCTTATAAATGCTCTACAGAATGAATAGGAACAAAACAATGTCCTATGGAGCCTTCCAAGAAAAGTAGGTGTTATAGCTGCAAAGGATGGACCAACTCTAAAGTCTATGCATCTGAATGCAATATCATTAAAAGCCCTGTTGGTGTAATTGTCATGCAGCCCAATACTTTTATATGAGGAACTGATTTTGACAATCATACATCATGATAATCACAGCGTGAAAATGAAAAAAACAAACACAGAAAAAATGGTCCTTAGTAATGAGCTGCTTCAGATTTGTTAAAACAGAGAGATTTATTCATAAAATATAGAAATGTAAAAAAAAATGGCTCATTCAAAATCCTCCACATCAGTGTGTCAAACATCTACTAATTATAACCATGCATGCACAACTGCAGAAATCACTGCTGGTGACCTCCCATGAGGTAAATACAGAATCACTGGCTATAAAGAGACTGTAAGTAGAATTATCCGTTGATACCTGTATTCAGTTATTACAAAACAGTGGTACATATGGAATGTTTCCAGCTTGCTTGTTGACAAGGACTGCAACCAAATGGGTTCAATGAAACACCTTTCCTATCTGTTGTTTGGGTATCACCTTAACAAGAGAATATGGCTCAAATACTAAATTTACTAGTATATGATCTCCATGGATACGATCAAACAGTGAATTAAAATATTGAAAAAGTTTACTTATTGAAACTGCCCTTTAAAAAAGCAATTATGTACATTCTAATTACACAATTATGTAGCTTTATTACAAAAAGCTGCATGTCTCTTTGCACGAACGTAGATGTGACCTTACGTTTTAGGGCAAAGACCTGGAGTGATTTATAAAGAACACCTAAGATCAGAGTTCTGTTGTTCAAGTTTACTTGAACTATGGTTTGAGAGTATAAATACAAACATGGCAATTATAGCATTTTGGGAATTAACTCCAAAGTGTGAAATGGTAGAAATTTTTCCACATCACAATTATCAAAAGTATTTCAAGCTGGTCATGATTTTGCACTCAGCACTTGGCAAAATTGGCAAAAAAGAGCAAAAGGCTTCAGTTATGTGGTCCATTGTAACTGTTTGTGGTACAGCTTATTTAATACTGTGTTCTATAAAATTTCTTGAGGCTGTTATAAAATGTGTGATTCTACAGTTTCTGTTTCTTCTTGGCTGGCATAACAGATGGTAATTCTTCCTCAGAGTCCTCATCTTCATCAGACGACTCAGACTCTTCATTATTCTCAGAAGCTGAGGAAATGGAGAGATTACACTATTAATGCAAACAGTGTTCATGTGTCAAAGTATTTCTGTCATCTAAATGTATCTTTATATAAAATGTGTCTTGAATTAAACTTATATAAAACAACTAAGTATCTTCCTTTAAAATAAATAAATAAATAAATCTCACCAACTAGATGTAATCCACTAACTGTCACTGGTCCACTTCCAGATTTCAGACGAAGCGTCACTGGTGCCATCAGCTCAAATTCCCCCAAGCTTACCTGACAGAAATATTACAAAAGAAATCAAATCAGGAACCACAATGAAGGTTTGAGTCAATAGTGTTGTTTTTGGCAGCCTGTCTTGTTATCTTATAGACTCAAAAATACTGTACATGCGTTCCAGACACTGAAGACCTTGATTGGAATTTACGACGTTTATTTTGCCAACTAAACATGTTAGAACTTAGATGTACACACACAAATTTAAATAAATAAATAACCACTAAAAAGTGCAAATAAAATGAAAGTGTGGGTGTTTATTGTCATAAAACCCACATTTGTAAAACCGGTCAAAGTCTTCACCTTAAGAAATAACAAAATATTTTTTTTATTCCTGTGTAAATGTGGTCTACACAACCAAATCAGAACAATTTAGGATCAGCTTTTTTGGCATGGATATGGGAAAGGCTGCTTATCAAAATGCTGTGTGTGTGTGTGTGTGTGTGATTTCTCTCTCTCTGGGACTATATTGGTCTGAGTCCCAATACTTTTGTCCACAGTGCCACCCAATAGACAAAAGTATTGGGACGTAGTGCTGTTAAAGTTGCGCATACTGATTCTTTTTTCTCCCATCTTTAGAATAGTTTTTATTTTGTAAACCACATTTTGTCTCGTTGTTATTCGAAATAGATTACACACTATATTTCATAATAGTTATCACATGACCAGCATCTATGTTGTGTCTTGTCTTGTTATTGTCACATGATAAATGTTGAAGGATTCTCTGGTATGAGCAATGGTCTTGAATATCACTACATATGTCATTATTACTTATACACTACTGATCTCTACTACATGCAATAAAATAATCCTCACTACTATCTATGTCATTAGTAATTCACTTAACTGTGTTACTTATCTGCAGTATTATCCCATGTGTATATTGTGTATTGAGGTTTTCTACATACATTTATATTGGATTTATTTAGACATATTTGACCCTGTGTCTCTGCAGTAATTATAAGCAGTTAACCCCTGGATCAATACCTTTTCTGGTTCTGAATTCCTATGGTTACATCAGAGGGGGATGATTTGGATTGTGTGTGTCAGTCCAAAATTACCATTGGAAGACAGGATACATGAAGGTTTGCAACAGGTACGGATATTTTCTTTCCTTGATGGTTCATAGCAGTCACTTCCACCACATTGTTCTCCTCTTTGGCTCCCTCGCCGAGGCAGATCTACAGAGGTGGCAGGGTTTCATACTTACAACATCTGTAAAAGTAAACATTATGTCTTAAATAACACTAACTTGAGCTCAAAACCAAGTTTTTACGCACTGTTCTGAGTTCAAGAAAATGCTCCAAATCCTCCTCCTCATCTCCTTGAAAAGTGTAGAAGGGTACTTCTGAGGACAATTCACAGCCTTGAGAATAAAAAAAAAAACAAGTTCATGATACTGTTTGGTCGTACACTATATGGACAAAAGTATTGGAACACCCGACCTTATGGCCAATGGAGACTTTAAAGGCACTGCATTTAAATCACTACAAATTATCCCATACAGGAAATAAATTTATAATAAAGGGGAAAATTTAAGATTAATAAGTTTCACACACACATTAAAACTAATTTAAAAGTAAAATTAAGGGGTCAGAAATGAACTGCCACTTAATTGCAGTTTTTGGAGTATTTTCAGGGGTAAATTATGCTAGGATTAAGCACGTTTTAAGTACATTGTGTTTCGTAGTCAATGTGAAGCAATAAGATGCCCTTAACTGGAAATAAAGTGTGTGTCCCAATACTTTTGTCCACAGTGTATCTTCTGCACCTTCTAGTGATTCGGGGCAAATTAGCCTTTGTGTTGAACGTTTCAAACTCCGTTTTGGAGCTTGATATTTCATGCAACCCCCTACTGCAGGTCACTACGTGAGAATGATTAAATCATTTCATTTCTTTCAGAAAAGATGTTTCATGCCCTGCAGCAGCCCACGTGTGTTAGCCAGAAAGCTAACGCTTCATGAACAAAATACGAAAACAGAAGCTGAGCTTACTAAAAACGTAGCTCTCCAGCTGTGAGCGTGCTCCTGTTCCACCGTCTGATGAGTCATCCTCTAAAAATGACATAATTATATAATATTCAGTTTAACACAGGAGAAACGAACCTAAATTATAAAGAGCACAGTGTCTTCAAAACATGTGACGAGAACACTACGGGCGCAGGAGTTATGACATCATCAACACTACTTTCCATACCAAGGTATTACATTTAGTTTTATTTTATTTTACTATTAGAAATGAATTATATTTTTATACTTGGCTCCACGTTGTGGGTATGTCTTTTCTCTAAACCATCTTATTCTGAAACGACTTTTATTTTGGTTTTCTTGATTGACTTCATTAAAAGGGTGACTTTGATAAATCACAGCCTTAAGATTCATAAAGAATTCTCATAGCAGGAGTTGTAAAGAAAAAAAAACAGGTCATTCGTTACAGGCTCCCTTTCTTATCTGGAGTCAAGTAATTATTTCTCTAAAAAATAATCACATGATTGTCCATAATGGATGCATTTGTGTGACTGAAAGACTGGAGTTAAACTTAGTATGAGCGAATGAACTACACACAGAAGAAAACTAGTCTACAGTAAAATACAGCAATATAACAGAAAAAATAAATCAGATATGCTGCTTTGCTACAATGTTTAAAAAGATTTTACTGACAGGGTCTTGAATATACTTGAAAAAGCTCATTGAATATACTTGAAATGAGCTTAGCAATACCTTAGATGACCCCTAAAAATACAACAAACCCCTTAATTTGAATTAAGAGGCTGTTAATTTGTGAAACTGACCCCTTAATTTCACCTTAAAATGAGATTTAAGGCATGAGTGTGAAAACACTAATCTTAAAATTAAGGTGTTAATTCAGGAGGTTCTATTATTTAAGTGACAAAGTAAGAGAAAAATTCAGTAGTTTTACCCCAAAAACAGAACTTCCAGTAATATTAAGGCTTCAGGTTTTGTAGTTGAAAAAGCACAATATGCTGAAAGAGTTCATGCTGGCTGAGATAGAAATGTGTCAGAACACACCGTGCATCATAGCTTAATGTTTATGGGCTGCATAACTGTATGCTGGTCCACCACCAAAAACACCTGTAATGGGCACTTCAGGATCAGAATTGAACCGTGGAGCAGTGGAAGAAAGTGGTCTGGTCTGGTGCATTTATATCATTTATATCATGTGCATGTCTGGGTGCATGTGTGTGGTGGTAACAGTATGCACTATGGGAGAAAATGAAGCTTACAGACACAGATGCTCTAGGCAAAGTTCTGCTGGGAAACCTGGCAATCATGTGGATAGACCTTGACACGAACCACATACATAAACATTGCTGCAGGATAGTGTGGTCTGCCATGCTGCAAAAAATGCTGGGGAGCAGTTAAAAGAACATAATAAAGAGTTTAACGTTTTGATTTGGCTTCCAAATTCCCCAGACCTCAATCAGTTTGAGCACTTGTGGCATGTGTTGGACAAAGTAGTGCAATAATAATGCTATAATTATAATGTTAGGGGAATACTTGTCCATTTATTTTAAGTTTGTATTGAAAAACAGTATGTCGTACGGGAAAAAGTTACAGAATTGGCCAACCTTCAAAAATTCACATACAGTCTAAATCTCCTGTCAACGATCAGGATGGAGAATGTTAAATACCAAACTACAGGCGAACTATTAGTTCTGTTAGGTATTTTTTGCTGTTACACAAAATACCTCTATGACCTAAACCCTAAAATGTGTTTGATGTACACTATATTGCCAAAAGTATTGCTCACATGCCTTTATACGCAGATGAACTTAAGTGACATCCCATTCTTATTACATAGGGTTTAATACGATGTCGGCCCACGCTTTCTAGCTATAACAGCTTCAACTCTTCTGGATAAGCTCTCCACAACGTTTAGGAATGTGTTTATGGGAATTTTTGACCATTCTTCCAGAAGCACATTTGTGAGGTCAGACACTGATATTAGACAAGCAGTCCTGGCTCGCAGTCTCTGCACTAATTCATCCCAAAGGTGTTCTATCGGGTTGAGGTCAGGACTGTGCAGGCCAGTCAAGTTGTTCCACACCAAACTCGCTCATCCATGTCTTTAACGAACCTTGCTTTGTTCGCTGGTGCACAGTCTTGTAGGAACAGGAAGGGAATGGTCCCCAAACTCCCCAAACTGTTTCCACAAAGTTGGGAGCATGAAATTGTCCAAAATCTCTTGAAATGCTGAAGCATTCAGAGTCCTTTCACTGGCCAAGCCCAGCTCCTGAAAAACAACCCCACACCATAATCCCCCCTCCACCAAACTTCACACTTGGCACAATGCAGTCAGACAAGTACCGTTCTCCTGGTAACCGTCAAACCCAGATTTGTCCATCAGATTGCCAGATGGAGAAGGGTGGTTCATCACTCCAGAGAATGCACCTCCACTACTCCAGAGTCCAGTGGTGGCTGCATCCAATGCTTTGCATTGCACTTGGTGATGTATGGCTTGGATGGGATGTTATGATGTATGTGTTGCTGTCGTTCCCAATCACTTACACTTTATGATACCACTGACAATTGACTGTGTAATATTAAGTAGCAAGGAAATTTCACAACTGGACTTGTTGCACAGGCGGCATCCTATCACGCTCCTATGCTGGAGTTCACTGAACACCTGAGAGCGACCCATTCTTTCACAAATCGACACCTTGTTAAAATAATGGTCTCTTTTTTTCCACATTTTTCAAGAAACACCAGAAACTTAACCAAAAAGGCACACTCTTGACATTGTCCTTAAGTGGTGAATCATATTACCTAATCAAATGATGGTGTAATTTTACCATGAGGAGATGATTTAGGCAAAAATGTTTTTTATTTTAGCAAGGTGACGAAATGTTTGTAGACACGGTCTGCATAACGAAGTACTTGAAGTTATACACCTGTGGCCATGGAAGTGATTGGAACACCTAAATTTAATTATTTTTGATGGGGGAGTGAATACTTTTGGCAATATAGTGCACAGTATTTCTGTCAAGGAAACTGAGGAATGGTTAGTAACCGAGAATGGTTTTTTTTTTTCACTTTGCTTAAATACACGTCTGCTTGATGTATGTCAGAATTGTTTAAAAGCGCCTAACATGGATTTGGAATACACACTAACCAGTTTATGAGGTATTGCTATTCAATATGTTCTGGCAACTCAGATCTGTATATGTATAGTATATTTATATAGCTACCCATTGCACATACCATAGAGAGATACTGTCTGATTGCACTGTTTGTCTTGCACAATGTTTGTCTATATCATTTCTAATTTTTTATTCAAATCTTTTTTTTTGTATATACACTGCTGATCCAGAGCTCTTGTCATTTCGTTTCCCTGTATACGGTGAAATGACAAAGTTCACTTTGACTTTGACTTTGACACCTACCTTGAATCTCCACTGATCATATAGATGCACATTGTAGTTTACAATACTTTAGTCAAGTTGTTTACATATTTTGTTTGCTTCCTTTATCCTGTTCACCATGGTCAAGATCCCCTCAGGAGCAACAGTGAGGTGATGTCCACAGGGCACTGCAGGATGGACTGATGAATGGGTAAAGGTGGCTAACAAACAATGCAGAGGAAAAAGGGAATTCTACAGTCTGTAACCGTGAACTACAAAGTGCACCTTGATGGTAATTGGAGCAGATAAAATAGACAATGTGTGAAAGAACGAGGTACAGTGGGGCAAAAAAGTATTTAGTCAGCCACCAATTGTGCAAGTTCTCCCACTTAAAAAGAGGAGAGAGACCTGTAATTTTCTCCATAGCTATACCTCAATTGTGAAAAAAATATCCAGAAAATCACATTGTCTGATTTTTAAAGAATTTATTTGCAAATTATGGTGGAAAATAAGTATTTGGTCAATAA
>JBBPDH010000144.1:10160796-10171264 GCA_037974565.1 Clupeocharax schoutedeni
TCTTTTATACTGATAACGAGTTCAAACAGGTGCCATTAATACAGGTAACAAGTGGAGGACAGAGGAGCCTCTTACAGGCAAGAGCAGGTTACAGGTCTGTGAGAGCCAGAAATCTTGCTTGTTTGTAGGAGACCAAATACTTATTTTCCACCAAAATTTGCAAATAAATTCTTAAAAAATCAGACAATGTGATTGTCTGGATTTTTTTTTCTCATTTTGTCTCTCATAGTTGAGGTATACCTATGGGCTTTACATTACAGGCTTCTCATCTTTTTAAGTGGGAGAACTTGCACAATTGGTGGCTGACTAAATAATTTTTTGCCACACTGTATGTATACAATAGCCTACCTAATGCATTAGACTGTCAGTGTATGTTGTGTACTCTGTGTACTCCAAAACATTGCTCTTGGGTTTACCTTTTTTTTTAAAAAAGGACTTAACTGTTAACTGATCTTATTTTCCTTTTCCATTTCTTCAAGTTGTCATTGCTTTAGCACGTTTAATGTTGCCACACACACACAGGCACTATGCTTTGTCTGTGCACTGCTGTGATTGGTCTTACAGATAGTTGAGCGTTGTCCTGTTTCTATGGACACAGATCTCAGTCTTATCAAAGCTTTCCCTAAAGGCGGCAACACAGAGAAAGTACTTTTTTCAGTCTGTTAGTTAATCAGGTGTGCTAGATGAGGGAATGAGGGGAAAATGCTAAATGTTCTTACTGTTGGTTCCTTTACTGATTTATTTTATAAGCTCTGCTTTAAAGACAATGTGAATCAGAAATCATGCATTTTCATTATGTACTGAAACATATTTCAAAGATAAAATCAGTGATGTGGTGCCAAAAAAAGCAAGCAAAACAAATATTAAATTTAATATTATTAAAATTATTTATTAAATTATTGGATATATAGTGAATATTCATGTATTCATTACTTAACTTCACAATAAATTAAATGTATCCAATATATTCGTTTCTGCTATTTCTTAGGAGTATGTTTAGATATACCCCACACAATAAACACAATAGCACAATCTCAGTTGAGGCCCTATTAATGAAAAGTCTCCTTTTTTCTAGTAAGTTTAATGTAATGGAACCATGTATAGCTTTAAGTTTCAAATGCGGCATTCGTTCTGTTACCAATTGAGCCATTTGTGATGCCATGAAAAGCAGTGCATTTGCATTCACTTTCACTTTAACTTCTCCTATTCATAAAGAATGAGCTTTTAGAATGAAGCCACATACAGGACAGCCAGTAAGAACAGAGGCCTTTAAAATGTATCATTCATTAAAAGACACTGACAGTAACAACCTGTTTTAAGAGATAAAAAAGACATTGGAATATGGTCATGTAACAAATGCAGGCCATGGGCCCTGTATCTGTATAATCATAGCATGTAAACAAATAACTAAACCTGCCTTCATAGCAGATTTCTCCCACAATGCATTTGTTCCCAAACCAGTTCTAGAGTACCCCCTTGGCTGCACATTTGAGTGTTCCCCGCTCCCAACTAATCAGTAAATACCCCAGCTATTCTTGAGTGGAGGTGGGTGTGTTAACACTAAAATGTAACACATGATGTCAAATTCTGAGCCTTAAAACATTTGATTTTTAGTCAAATCAGTCTATGAGGGGTAAAAAGAACATATTCTATTATTGGCCGTTGACTTTGCATTTGTAAATTCTGAAAAGTAGTACTGGTTAACTAGATGTTATCAAAACTAATGAAAACCAGTGATGGGTGGTTTGGTTTTATAGTATAAATGGGAGGGGAAAAAAACTCAACCAAAAAAGATTTAACATACTTTACTGCAATTAACCATCTTAATTACATACAAACCTTACAGAAAGTAACTACATTACATATATAATCATAATTACAACCCAAAGTACTGAAATGTTTCCAACATTTTAAAAGTACTTAAAAGAACCTCACTAAATGAAGCCCTTTCAACTTGAATGTGATTTGAACTAAAGAGCAGAGCATGGTAAAATGAAAGCCATAAGAAATAATGGCCATGCAAAGTCAGGTTCCCTATGGATGGCCTAAGGAGAACAAGTGCCCTGTGTAACAAAAAAGGAGTATCTTATTAAACACTCAGAACTATAAGCATTTCTGTCAGAGCTGTAACTCGAGACTAAAAACCTCTTATCTCAGAGCACTTCTAATTTGGGAGGCAGGCTGTAAGAGAGCACATTTGTGCCCAAATAATGATGTACTCTTTATAAAAAATAATCCAATTATATAAGTTATGTGAACGAAATTACTCGCTCAACAAAGCCAGAGTGTATTTTCTAGTTACATATTGCCTTATTGTCTTGTTACCAAGGTTTCTAAGCAACAGTATCGCCTGGACATGTAACACCACTGGACCGGAATGAACTCATATTAGAAAAAGAAAAAAGCAAGTTTCAAATACAAACTTGAATAAATTCTTCTAGCAAACTGTAGATGTGGTGGGATTTGCTGCCATCCCTCAAGCCTTGTGCCAGTCCATTTTACTGAATACTACAGTGAAACCATTGACTGGTTACCATCACACTGTATAATGCCTTATTTATTAAGCCCATAAATTACTTAAACCCGATACCTTTATTTGTGAATTATCAGCTAATCTTGTTGACTCTCGGACGTGTATAACAGGCACAATCTATTAGTGTGGAAACAGATTGTTTCAGATGAGGCATTTGGAAGGGGAGGGGGGGGATTAAAAAACTCCAAGTCTGAAATACAGTGAGGAAGGCATCAGACTCCAAGGCATCGCTGTACAAAACACAAATGTATCATCAAGATACACATGCTAATAGCTTACTCACAAAAGTTATATCCATGCATTGTTAAGAACAAGGGTCTCCACTGTGGTTTCATTTTTATTTATTCCCTACCCCAATTCCAGGTCTTTATAAAGCCGTAAGTTCACACAAAGGAAACGTTCTCTGAGAACAACACACCCATTTTAAATCTGTGTTCATTAATGCTTTAACAATTTGTTAATGAAAAACTGCAGAACACCAAAAATTACAATAAAAAAGCAGGTGTTCCGCTTACAGATTACTGCTGAAAAGACAGTGATGCTGGGGAGATAAGTGGCAAAATGTATGCAGAGACCTATTTTGATATTAAATAATGGAAACTTCAGGATGTTTACTATGTTGTGCCTAAATGCACTCACGGGAACCTGCAGTGTACTGAATGCAAGCATTCTGCCGACCAACTGCACTCGACAGGTGTAATGGGCTAAATGGCACCTGGCCAGCTCAAGCTGTCTTGCAGACCAGAGAAGGGTCTCGCTGAAAAGGCATTACAAGCACTCACACAGTCTTGCACACCTTTGATTGGCAAAGCCCAGGAACTATGAGAAGCACCTTAAAATTGTGTGAGTGTGTTTCTGAAAAGCACACTTAAAAGTATAAAGCTACAATAGCAGGCTGCAATGGGTGCAACAAAAATTACAGACGTGTCATTGATTGTTACTTGAACAGGTAGTGAAACACTAGCCTTCCATGCCAACCACTGTAGCTTTGTACACATTTTAATAGCAGGCCTTCCAGGTCATTCCTTTTCACAAGCTCCTCCCCATTATGATGACATCTTTGGGAAAACCCTCCATTTTGGCCACTTCAAAGCAGCCAAGCTTGCCATAAAAGTCCAACATCCGTTTGTCCAGTTGCCGAACCTCACAGAAGGCACCATGGGAACCTAACAGAGAAAAGTGTAATGAAGACATTAACAGGACAATAAAGGCCCTTAAAAAGGCCATTGCCTTTAACTTTCTGTAGCAGCTAAGATACTTTTACCCCTCTATTGTATTTAACAATTTAGGAGCCTAACATCAGACAACTTACATGCAGTGAAAGGACCAGACAGATGGATCTGAGGACGAGCTGAAACATTACATCACTAGTTCAAGGCTCAATCTACTCCCATCCTACTTCTTTCCATACAAGTTCATTTACTCCCCAGAAATAGGGGAACTGGAATGAGTCAAGCAATGAGTGCTAAAGGCTATGTCCTGACAGCCAAATTCTCTTCATTGTAAGATGGGACAGAAAGGCAACACAGCACCTACCGTTGGCTTTCAGTGATGAGAGGAGACATCCCATCATGCTTTTGGCTACACTGGGATCAGTAACCTTTGTGTGAATGTCCACCTTTATGAGGGAAGGAAAATTACTGAGAAACGATTCTGGCAAACCTTCCTCCTCCTCGTGGAAACTTAGCATCATTTTCTGCAAGAAAATAACAAAAACAACCTTGTCAGACTGCTGAGCATTTGAGATGACTGGATGAATGTGGGAGATACAAAACTGGTGCACATCTTGCCTCTGCCTCAGACAAATCCTTCTCTGAATCAGGTTTGTTATACTTTTCTTGCATGAATGGAATCCAGCTCATCTGGCATTTCTTCACAAAGGGTTTGACATCCACAGTGCCCAGGGCATAACCACAGATTCCCTCCTCATCCTCCAAGACAAAGCCATAGTCTGGGCTCAGTGTCAGAAACCCCCCAATTAACCTATAGGAGAAATGATGTTGGCTGATTAGTACTGGATCACAAATGCTACTCTAAATCACCCCAGAATTATTTGATAGTGCTCTTATTACAGAGTGTGCTCCATGACTCAATGTAGGGTAGCTCTATACCCATCTATGTCCTACTGGGGTGTGTGCCAAAGTGCCCCAAATTTTTGGCAACAACTTTTTTTTTTTTTTTACAGGGACCATCTTATATGTTGAAACATTTGGACATATGGAGCATTGTGTACTGTGGATATAAAAAACATGCATATTATCTGCAGAAATAACATGAAAATGCATTAGAAGTGCATATCACTTTCTGTGATACCTGTCTCCAATAAGGTCTGGCTCCTGGTCAGATAACGGGATCCCATCACATCCCTCTATGTATATTTCTTTACAGATCTTGTAGACAGCAGCCTATAAATTCATACACATACAACCATACAGGTGAACATATAGCTACACATATTCAAAAAATCCAGAGAAGGGAAAATGCAGTGTGAAAGGACTCTTGACAGCTCTCACTTTATATCACTGCAGCAATCTGAAGACTAACAGGTGGACCAGACTGCTGGTTCAGCAGAATGGATCAGTAGCACTACAAACTGACCTCAAAGCACTACTTAAACTAGGACACTTCACCTGGGAATACTGGCAGCTTTAGCAACTTTTGACAGCTTTGGAGGTAATCTATCTATGGTGTAATTTATCAGTCTTACTAATTAAAGAGAAAACCTCACATGCTGCTTCATAACCAGTAATTCAAGGTGCTGCCTGACTAGGGGGATAAAGGATCAAACGGAACAATGATCAAATTCTACTGTTCTATTTGAATGAGATCAAATAAACTTAATTAATTTTCTTATCATTCAATGCCAAATACTTTCTGTCAAATGATAAAGAGATAGACAGCTGTAACACTCACCTCATCTTTAGTAAAGTAAGGTCTTATGGAATACATTTTGGAAGTGGGCATCGAGGGCGGTGGCTGGAAGAAAAGATCGTTTGCCCCTTCTATTGGCAACAGTCGCTGTGGAGACCAATGCAAAAACATTCAATACTTTCCCAACTTTAAGCACTTGACTGAGCAGCTCTTTATTCAGATGTAGACTTATGTGTTTCTCTGCCCTTACTGAACCAACCTGACACTCAAGCCCAATGCTAAGCCAAATACAGGCATGAAAGTATACACATTACAAATGAGCTTTCCTGGCTCTGCTGGTTGATAATCAGCAAGAGCAGGTAAACAGCACAACAACGTTAAATCCCTTTTTTGGGGCATTTTCTTCTGTTTTGTTTTGGAAAAAAGAAAAAAAAAAGAAGAGGGAAATATCTGGCTGTAGGCTTGGTCTGAGAAAGGTTTAACTGGCTAAAGGAGATGGCCCTTTCCCACTGCAAGGCATTGCAAGTTTCGCTGCGCACTTCCTGTAGAGAAAAAAAATGACGCAGAAACTCCATGACCAAATAATGTTATTTTGAATCACTTATGTTCAATGTGTACCTGTGATGCATATAAACACTAATCAGTTAACAGATACTTAGAATTATTCAGCAGTTACAGCAGTGATTTGTTCATGGAGCTTTTAAGCAGGCGAACTCGCAGGCGCACATGTGAGCGCAGCAGTGCAGATGCAGGCGCAGGGGATAATTTTGTGCTTCCTGCAAAGGAATAAGGTGTCATGAAAATAAACCCTAACCATGCTGCGCAGTCGCAGGCGCTTGGGGAAAAGCCACATCTCTTTTGGGCAGTTGCTGAAAGAAACCCAAATGTAGGTTGTGTCAGAAAATACCACCATCCCAAGCAATGGCTTTGACAGCAGCCATGCAACCCATCTTATATCACAATTCAGCATAAATATCTGCTGATAAGGCATGTGTAAACCCACCATTTCACAATCAGCTCACCTTAAACAGACCAACCCTTAGTATTCAGCACCCATGCCAGACACAAATAAATGAATAAATAAATAAATAAAAACAACTTCATTTTAAGAGTTTGCTGTGAATTCAATATTGGATACCTGGAACTCTCCCGCTAGACCGCCCCTAAAGGCCCAGGGCTCTTGGTCTCCACTTAAGAACTGTGCTGAGGACTGACTACGACACCCTGTTGAGATCAGATCCAAGCGGAGAACATTACGTGAGGGGCTTTCTTCCAAATGAAGAGGAAGGGGGTATGGGGTAGTGATGTCTATTTCGAATTCAATCCTTTGAAAAATAAAAGCCAATACTTTTGCACACTAGAATTAAAGAAGATATCTCAAAATGTACAAATGTGCAACGCTTCAAACCTATGTTTCTTGGGCTCAAGCAGCTAAAGCTTAGATTGATAGACGACAATCTCTGATGAGAACGAAATATACAAGTCCAATCAATTACATATTTACTTTTAGACATGTGCTAGCCTACAGGATGGACCCTAAAATCACTAGTCACAAGTGATTGAGGCCTGTGAGATTTTATTTCTCATACTACTAGTCATAGTTGACAAGAATCAATAGTCAACAGCATCACTTAGAATGCAACTTTCTAAAGATTGAGACTGTGTAGTAATCTGCCCCTCATGATTTAATGGGATTGTGTTTACAGATTTAGTTGGTTCTGCATCACTGGCTTGCTGTTAATGAATTAAGCTTCAGCTGTTGAAGCCCCTCTGAATTCCAGACCTCATCTTGAAGTCACATTTACATCTATCTGCCTTGTCACATGACTAATGAGCACTGTTCTTCAGTCCAGGAGATTTAGAGCCCAGGTTATTATACAGGGTAGAGCATAACCCTTTCTAAAAGTGGAACAAATGTTGGATGAGTGAACCCCTTTTTCAAGAGAGCATTATGACGAAAGTATAACTTTTACAGACATGATAAAACAACAAAAGCTCAATGACCAAGCAACACGTGTAACAAGAATTTAAAAACAATGACCTGATTTATGACCTAAGTAGGACTGGAACTCCAAGTCATGTAACAAGACAAATGCAGCGCAGAGACAGGAGTTACAATGCTCCTGTTTACATCGGATTTCATTCGAGATACCTAAATACACATCCTGTGATGACATGGCAGGGCACAGCACACATGCGCACCATCTGAGGGGAATTCAAAAATTACTCCTCACTACGCACACACAATATACTGAGAAATGCAATTTTAGATTACTATTTTAAAGAGGATCTATGATGCTTCCCTTAAGGTGGTGCTTCATGGCTGGCCAGAGCCATCTCAATTAGGCCTACTAACAGAAACAAAAACCATGTTAGAGCTGCCAGAGAAAAGAATTTGGGGTTAACAATATCTTCAACTATCGCTGCGCAAATGTGACTTCATCCGAAATGTTTCCTTTTCAAAAATATGCAATACTTAATATCCAAAAGCTACAAAGAACACAAATAAAATAAGAAAAATAACAACACGAAAACCATATAACCCCCCCCAGCGCCACCCCAACACAAAATTGATAACGCCAGCACTGTGCATACATCGGCCACTGTCGATCCAATAGCAGTAGACACTTGTGCTGTGGATTCTTCCATCTGTACATAATGAAGGGAGAAGACAATAGAAGAGCTCGTTAGTAAGTAATTTCAGCACAACAGCAGTGAGGCGCTGACTGACTGCCATCTGCACTGCTCTGGACCAAGGAACACAGGAGTTGGATAAGCTACGAATTCAGATGTGCTGCCTGTGTGTGCAGACACAGAGGCGGAGAGGCACACAGAGGGGACACACTCCTTTACACCAAACACACAGCAAGTCTCATTGTAGCAGGGCTTCCTGTGGTGTAATCTGATACCTCTCTTTTACACTGCCTCTTACTTTATGGTGGCTTTTGTTCAGAAAAGGTTTGTACTAAATGTCTCAAAAGAGACATTTTTTAAAATCTGTAGCATATTCTGTTTTATCATCAGTTATGTGCGTACAGACTGACATGTGGCTTGACCAGTTTTGGTTGCTGCCTGCTGTGTTTCTTTGTCATATAGCTGGACAGAAACCTGTGAATGAAATGTGGTTACCAAGGTAACCCAGGCCATGCTGGTGCTATAATTACTCAATCAACTTCTAAAAAACACTAGACTGAGAACAGAATCCAGTACTCTAACGATACAACAGTAATGCCCACAAGATATATAAATTATGAAAATTCCCAAGGGCAAGACTTTTCTGGGTGGAAGATTTAGTCACAAAACAGAACATGCTCCCAAAAGGGGCTGCCTTGTTAAAACAAGTTTCATGGATTTTCCTTCTTTTTCTATAAGCCTCAATTTATTTTCATAAAGAAGAGCGTGGACATAGTCCACACTCGTCAAGAAATACTTCCAAAGCCCACAGCAGTACAGTTAGAGTAAAGCATCCATTCAGGTTCTGTGTTCATGACTATATATTAATTTACTCAGCTAGCAAATGTGCTAGAAAGAATATAAGAAATAAAATTCACCAAGCTTTGTCAAACTGTAATCGAATGGGGGTATTATTAAGACCATCAAAATGCACCAGAATAGCCTTACACAGCCGCCTCGCTTTCCAAGCTCGCATGCGCGGCGCACTAGGGCGTAAGGGATCAACTTTCCTTCACGATCAGGCCCTTGATCGAGAGAGATGGCAGCAGGTGTTGCCGAGTTAACGCACAATGATACTGGACACACAGCAAGCAGCAGGACTCCTACTGGCTAGTTAAACCACAGTATGCCAATTACAATATGTGTCTTATATTTAGGTAGGCCCATAGAGTTTCACCAGTTTTTCTGCTGATGCCATTAAACTCACAAACAGATGGTGAACTGCCTAGCAATGAACACAGCATTCAGTCAGTGGAGGAGAACAGCATTTATACAAACATCAACGGAAAAAGGGAAAAATTAATCAAAATAAATAAATCATGTGAAGCAATGTGGTAAACCTCTCAATGTCTGTAAATGGTCTAATCTAATAAAGACAAGCGTGTCCAAGATGACAATGTGTGAGAATAGACTGGATATATTTTTGCCCTGTGAACAGGTGTAAAATGAGAAGTGATAATGTACCTGATCAAGTCTAAAAATATGCTTTGCCATCTGTTGAAAAATGCAGGGTAGGGGCTGGAATTCTTACAGATATTGCAATGTGAGATGATAAGACATCCAACTTGCTTGATAAAAATAACACCCTTAATATGTAATTGCAGGTTTTATCTTGTTGGGAAATGAACATCCCAGTACTCATTTGGACTGTTCTTTTATGTGTATTTAATATGGTGTGTAATGAACAAACAATCAAATAAATAAAACCCCCAAAATGCAGTGATGACGAACAGAGCCATACCTACCTAACCACTGGACAAATGATTTGATCATTGAGATGATACTCTTTATATCCCAGATATAGGAATATAGGTCATACAGAATGGTCCTGTTGGCGGAGTTGGAGAGTCTGGTGAACATCTGCATGACGGAGCAACACATCTCCTCAAAATTCTCTGCTCTGGATTGCCATTCAGTCACCTGACAAAGACACAAACCTTTTAAATCACAATGTACACAGTTACAAAAATGGCAAGCAGGTTGTGCCAGAATAAAACCCTATTTCTTACTTTAAAAGCACCACCAAGTGGTAAGAAAAGACACTGCATTTCCTCCATTTTGATGCACTAGTCAGTCCCTGCTTTGGCTGTCTTTCAATACTTGATTTAACATGCCCTCCTTGACAACCCTTATCATTTCTGCTGCCACCTTTGCTGTTCCACTACTTCAACCACACTTTAGTTTAAGGTAACCTTGTGAAATCAAAACTGTTCATCCCAAAAGTGCATAAACTGTATATGTATCACAAAACATATTTTGTTGTCTTGTGAACGCCGCAACATGTGTCACAGTACAATTACTAGTGTTTAAAATTTTTAAAAAGCAAAGGCTTATGAAGGAACATAATTCAAGGAGAGCAGCCTTACAATATAACTGAATATTTCTTTGTTT
>JBBPDH010000144.1:10171510-10189686 GCA_037974565.1 Clupeocharax schoutedeni
TATATGTATCACAAAACATATTTTGTTGTCTTGTGAACGCCGCAACATGTGTCACAGTACAATTACTAGTGTTTAAATTTTTTATTTTTTTTTTAAAGATTTTTCAATAGGAGATCTCCCAAAATGCTCAACATATTCATAAAGGCCAAGGATTATTGTTTTCGCAAAATTTAAAAAGCAAAGGCTTATGAAGGAACATAATTCAAGGAGAGCAGCCTTACAATATAACTGAATATTTCTTTGTTTTTTTATTAATATAAAACTGCCTCTTGTCAATATGGAGACTACTTTCAAATATATCTGTCACATATCCTAATGTTATATTTAATCAAAAACAACTTAAAATTAATCCTGGTAAAAAGAACAGCAGTTGTTTCCAAACTTGTTCTTGGAGAGCCAATGTTGCACACATTGTAGTATTTGTTCTTCTCGTATACATACTATAACTCAACCGATTGGGTTGTTATTAAAAATTTGTAATAAATGAAGCACAGCATGAGTGCTTCAGGACCAGGAGTGGCAACCAAGAAGCATGTCATGTAATGATACACTATTTGAAAATATAGCCCTCTGACATTTTTCTAACCTTTCCTTTTATGGTTTTTATTTAATTACTCTCAACTTTTGTTCAATTTGTTTCCCTCAATGTATTACTTTCATTAGAGCAATAAATGCATATCCTCTCTGTAATTCTAACAATTACAAAATGCTATACAGCTAATGGCCAAAAAAACCTTCCGAAACCTGTTTTGAGAATATTTTGTGCCATCCTTTCCATATTATGCATCTCCCATTATAAATCATTCAGCAAATGAATGCTCCCCTAAAGGTGTAAAACAACTATGTATTGTGTGATTATCATGTCATGAAATGAGAAATGATATGCATTATGTCTGATACCATTTACTGCTTAGTGGACAGGGCAAATGACTAAAGTCTGTTAAACAAACTAATGAATGTTAAAATTTATTGGGTCATTCGATCTCCACAACTGACCTTCTCAGAATCCTCGCATTTGGAATTTACGCTGACAATGCTGCTGTTGGCTCTGAGCCAGTTGAACTCCTTGAGCATCTGCACTGCTTTGGGGCCATGTTCATAAGGAAGGTAGAAAAGTTCAGCCAACAGGGTCAGATCCTCTAGTGTGAGTGCCTCAGTTGTAAACAGCGGTTTCTCGTTAGGTCCTGGAACAAAAACTTCCTTATTGAGCTGTTCATCTGTCTGCATGGGAGCAACATCACTGATCGAGTCCTCCTGAATGGACATCTCAGGAGACTTTGACTCTGCTAAGCTCTCCTTATCGGTGTCCATTGGTTTGAGGTCCTCGCTCATAGTAGCCTTCACAATCTTTGTGAGAATCTGGTTCACATTCTTGGCATCCTCCACCTCATATTGTTTCTCCAGCACCATCTCCATGGGCTCCTCATCAGACTCTTTTTTCTCCACCTCCACCTCCACCTCATCCTCCTCTTTGTGCAGTGTGTGTGGCTCTTCGTTGAGAGGAGCAGCAGGACTCATGATGGGTTGCTGGAACACTGTGGTAACTGTAGTGGAGGAACCTAAAGTGGGGGCAGTCAGTGAAGGAACATCATTGGAGGAGCTGTTCCCGCCGCTGTGAGTGACCTGACGACCTGCCAAAACAGAAACAGTAGGTAAACAAAGACATACGCCTTATTATAGACTCAAACTGTTCGTAAAAAATGCAATACTAACTCTTTCGTGCCCAAATTACTTTATAGTCATGACAAAAATACACCCTTTGCTATCTGAGGTTAAAATATTGCAAAACACTAATCAGAATTTAGAAGAACAAATTATGCCAAAAACTATATGTTTCTTTTGCAAAATCTGTGCAGCAAAGCTGATAGTACAATGTGTGCTACCACATGACTAATTTTGAATGTGTTTTACATGGGTGCATGATCTTCAAAAACATTAAGTAAACTTTTACATATTTAACATTTTGAATTCCTTGGGATCACTAATCATGGCAATTTATTATGCCGAGAGGTGGCCAGTTAATACAAAAAATTAAATAATTAGGCACATTGGGTTGGAAAGGGCTGTGTAACATAACATGAACAAGGGCAGTTACTGTTGTATTGATGAGGCACTCCAAACTCTGTGAGCCACTCGGTCAAGGCCAGCTTGAGGGCAATCTGTGGGCTGTAGAGGATGTCCGTCTCCAGCTCCTCATCACTACCCTCGTTCTCTAGCTTTATCTGAATGGACACTGTGCTGTCTTCACTATCCGCTGAGAAAATGGAGGAAATTTAGTTTTAATTTTAGTCAAATCAATGAATTTGCATACTTATAAGACTCAAAACTGTTACCAATGGCATTTCATCACTTAAGGCTTTCAAAAGCCATCATTCAATTTTCACCATTATACAATGAGAATGATATAAAGAAGACTAATATACTTTTTTGCAAACAGTAATTGTGTGTGGTTACAGGTCTGCTTTTATTCCTTGAACTAAAAACATGGATTTTAACTGGGAACAGGCTAGCCTGTGAATAGATATGAATTATAGCAAATTTTATTAGAAAAAGTAAGCATAATATATATTACAGCCAGAATTCTAAATCTCAGTCTATTGTGCATTTATACAGATCTTCTAACATTCAATTTTACACCAAGCTACGCTGATGATGGTTGCAGAGAAAAACTGGTTAGAGGGGAACTTACTCATAACAACATCCTTTCTCACGCCATTCATGTTTGATTTATACCATGTGGCTAATGTGTGTATGGCCACAAAGTTGGACTCAAATTCACAGTTGGGGTTGGTGAGGACTCCCTTTAACCGAGGTATAAGCTCCGTGGACCTTCCTTTATATGGGCCCAGAAACAGCCGTTTCTGATCATAGTCATTGGCATGAATATTATCCCAGATGACTGGAGATCTTCTCAGAATCTTTGCAACCTCTTCAATAGACTCTACTGTAATGTCTTTAGAAACCACTTTTGGACCTTAAAAATAAAACACTGCTGTTAGCACCCACAATTTGCAAGTAAAGTAGTTCTTAAGCACACAGACATTTTAGTGCCTATTTACCTGTCCACAAGACCTCAATGCCAGGCAGCAGCTTTTCACCAATTGTACGCAGGTAAGGTGACTGGGCTACGTTTGGGTAGCAAAATGTCCCACAGTATTCTGAAAAGGACAAGGCAAAAAACTTGAACAAACTGAATTTTGGCAACAACCAAGCTTAATTTACAGAGGGAGTCATAAAAGAAAACAGGACTTACCTGTGGGGCAAAACAAAAAGGTTTCAGGTTCTCCCAAATACTGGTAAATCTCATTAGTGATAGACACTTGTGCATGTGCAAATGAGCTGAACACTTCTTTGTCAGCAGGACACATGTTGTGATCAATGTCATCAAAGAGTAAAGCAAAGGACTTGCACCCAAAATGAGAGACCTGCAGTAAAAATAAAACAAGTAAGTGAAACATGAAATCATTTCTATACTGCAGATGAATGTGCAGTACTCTGACACCGTTTAAAGTTGAATCTTTACTTGGTCCAGCTTCCTTTTCAATGTAGAGACCTCCTTCTGATTTGAGAATGTTATATCCAGACCAGGGGAGATTGCATAGATGAATTCAATTCCATGTTCTTTTGCAGCACTGATCAAAGTCATGAGTTGTTCTATGAAAATGATGAGGTAAAAGCAACACGTTTTAATTAAATGTCAGCAACACAATACAAAAGGTTTCTGGCAAGCACATTAGTTTGAGAATGGACATTTACCTGCTTCTTCAACAGAGTACATCTCTCTCCAAAACATTCTGTGTTTGTAGTCATCTTTTGGTGCATACAAGTATGTGTTCAATCCCCATTTCTGTTGTCTAAAAGAAAAAAAGAAAGCGAAAGGCTTGTTCATACCACTGTCATTACCCTTCTACCATAACACTCCACCATACTACAGCAGAAAAAAATAGTACCTTCTAAACAGCTCTTTTCTTTGTTCCATCGTCCATGGTCGACCATAAAAGCCTGACAAACAAAAGAAAGCAAACTATGAGTTTCGCACTCAGCACACATACTTCACACACCCCACAAACGGGACATACTTCAACCTCATCGGCTGAAACATTTCACAGTTCTGCAAAGTGCAACGTTCTTGTGTGAACAACTAATAGCCTAAAATGACCACGCGTCGTTTTTTAAATAATTTTTAAAGAAATGTGGCAAGGAGAAAAACATTACATTAGGTTTCAAAAAGTAGGTCATGCGGATTTGTGTTATCAATTTCCTTACAGTGACTGAACAGCAAATTTTGTATAGCTCTAATATAGATATGTATAGTTCACACGTTAAACTAAAAAACACAATAACAACTATATGATAAATTTATGCAATGAACTCACCCTCCACGACCCCACTAATGAATTTTCTCCGGCCTGTTCTTTCGACCACGATACTGTGTTCCTCAACAGAATTCTGCACCTCAACGACGGGATCATTTCCTCCAGGAATCGGGTCGCTCTCGGGCTGAGATGTTTCGGCAATTTTGTCTTTTTGTACCATTTTCAGGAGCTCTATACAACAGGGCAACCTTTTCTGTTTACTACTTAGACGTTACAGCTAGAGTTCAGTCTTCCTCACCCAAACTAAACAAGCTACTACTATATCAGGTTAGAAGGACATCCCTGAGACTAACCGTAGCTATTTTAAAGAATAATGACTAGGATGTCACGAACAATGAGTTTGTCTGGGTTGAGCCTTTTCTATAGTCTGATATTCTCAACGCCAAAGCTACCAACCTCTGCTAGCCAAGCAAAATTAGCATTAACGGTTTTCTCCCCTAGATGAGTGTGTCGACGTCCCGCTGCAAGCTGCACATTTCGCGACAAATGTTGCTGCACCAACTACCAAGTTTTCCTGAACAATATTTCTAACAACGACAATTAAACACGACCGCAACCTGCAATACTTAACGTCGCGTCCATCAACATCTACTACGATCTAATTTTTCTCTTCCTGTTTACACTCACTGCGCAGACTCACTAAACTGGTTTGAACCGGTCTCAGCCAGTCAAAAACCTGAACCTGCACCAAAGACTCCGACAGATTGCCGAGAGAACACACTTACTGCTCACACCCAGAAAAACTGACAGTCAAGTGGCCCAGAGAGCAGTTTGTGCTGATGGTACGTTGCTCGAAGGTACCTAAGTGGTGCCACTAGCAGTCCTGGGATTCAAACCCACAACCTTCGGATCACAGGGGCAACTCCCTAACCACTAGTCCACCAGCTGAAATACTGGTAATTGATTTGTCATTAGTTGTCTAGTTCTCAGTTTAAATCAGGACTGCACTGTAAATCCCCAAGTACTACAAACAAACATAAACATGTAAATGAACCAGAACCCATTTCCTGAATAATGTTTGGTTAATATAAGACAATCATATTTATAGCTGTCTGTTCTGCATGTTTGCACACACAACTCTGCTGCTGGAATACAGAACACCTCAGCAACTGAAATGAGCAGAAATACAAACATTTTTTTTTTGGTAACCAGTTTAAAAACTCAACAGGTTCACATTTCAATGCAATTGACATGCTCTGTCTGGTTCTCAGATTAAATCATTATTCCGCTGTGTAAATCCCCAAAAACTATAAACCAACATGTGCATGTAAATGAAGAATAATCTATTTCCCGAATAATGTTCGGTTAATGTAGGACAATCATATTTATGCCTGTCTGTCCTGCATTTCTATTAATCTAGATTGTAGTTATTGCCTACAGTAAATGTTGCTCGTTTTGTCTTTCGTTGTCTGCACGAGTGGTCTTCTGAGGCACTTTAACTTTGCGCTACTGTAAAATGACTAGGAGCTACCACGAGTTGCACATCTCCCACCTGGAATATCTCTGCTAATACACGAAAGCTTAACGGTCTCAAATGGACGATCTAGATGGGGAAAGGTGCAGCCCAGGTTGCTTTTGGAAATATTAGATGTGTCTATTTCACGTTTTTTTTTTTTGGGGGGGGGGGGGGGTCGACAAAGGCTAATATATTTAAATATGTTTAATATATTTAGAAAAGGGCGGTACCTGCATTTAGCGGCACTGTTTAAATTAAAAATGAATTGTTGTCCTACCATTACTTCTTTTCCCCTGTACTGTTAGTGGGAAGTTCTATTGGTTTGTAAAAAAAAAAAAAACAAACCATAACAATCGTCAAAGATGTAAAAAAATATATAATTAAATCATGCTTTGGAGTGAAATATGCAGTTCTATAAAAACCTGCCACCTCTCTAGGTAAGACTGGATATGGTAAGGGAAACCGTCTCTCGCAGATATAGATATGAAAGATTACACATTAGGAATTATGGTTTTCCTTTTCAATCCCATACCAAAAACACATGCTAACATCTCACAGATTACTTTTTTGCTTTTAAGACTTAAGAATCCAATATTTTATGCAAAAATACAGAATATTTTTAAGGGTCCACAAACTTTCAAGCACCATGCTTTATGAAGTATCCTTTTTGTCATATGCGAACATTGAACAGCATGAAATTGTTTTGTGTTTAACCTATTCAGAAAGTGATGCAGCATGCAGCCGGGAACACAGAACCCAGGGAACAGCGTGTGGACGGTGTCTTGCTCAAGGGTACCTCAGTGGTGCCACTCAGTGCTGAGATTCAGACCCACAACCTTCTGATTGCAGGGGCAAGCTACTTCATTATTTTAATCTTACTTCACTATGAATCTTACTTAGCTTAGTGGAAAGGTCCAGGGTTCACATATTCCTTGAAGACTGGCTTTACCGACTGAAGCCTTATTACATGAATCAGAATGCACAACAATTGACAATTTTTCAGGGTTTATTTGGGTTGAAATACATTTTCAGCAATGTAAATATAGCCCACCAGCACTGAGCTTGTTCAACTAATTCAGTCCTTAAAATGTAATAAACATTTTAGATCAAGCACTTAAATAAATTCTTCCTTTAAAAAAATCTTTCCATGATATTATTTCATCGTATTCCATTTTTTTCTTTTTACTTTTTTATACAAATCTTCACTTCAATAGAAGGTGTAAGCTTGCAAAAACAAAACAAAACAAAAAAAACCACCATAAATGGGAAAAGAAAATACAACCAAAAATGACACTGAAGGGCAGCATTGGAAGGCATGTGCATCACCCTGTTGCACTGAGGTAATTCATGATCTCTCCTCCGTGTCCTTGTTCCTCAGTGTTACCTTTTCAAGTTCCTCTGAGCCTGCTTAAGTAAAGTGTCAAAGTCTAGTGCATCAACCCTGGGCCTGGCAGGAGCTGGGTCATAATCTTGATTTGAATCTGTAAGAGGACAGGAGACTGTTTGTAAGGATAAGAAAATTACAGGTGAAGTTTACATCTGGACTGTAAAAGTTACATCAGAAAAAGGGGAAAGCCTATTACATTGGAATAACTTTTTTTTCCAAAGATATCTGCCTTAAATATATTACCGGCAAAGAACAGATATTTAGATATACAGTAATCCCCCAGTTCTCCGTAGTTCAGGCCAACGTTAACTGAACTCCCCATAATAAAGTGGAAACTACAAAATATCCACAATTTTTCCTTTTTTTATGCCTATATACACATATATATATATATATATATAAAAATTGACAAATTTTGTATCAAATATGAACATAAATTCAGCTACATCTCCATATAAAATAACGATAGAAAGTGCATCTTGAAGTGGTAAAATATAGCAGAACTTAGGAGGTGGGAGGTTTGAAAGAAGCCAATCCAAGAACGTGAGAGTGCGCGAGAGGTTTAAATACGGGCAATCCCCGTGCTCCAGAAAAGTCCCAACTGTCAAGCACCGGTGGTCATTCGGGACTTTTCTGGAGTGTGCGGATTGCCCGTTTACATTTTTGTTGAGAGTAGTGTATTAAGCTGAATTTAAACCTCTCGCTCTCTCTGTCTGTCGCTGCAACTCAGGCCAAAGGCCGCCCCTGTATACACTTTCGTTAAGGGTAATGTATTAAGCTGAATTTAAAATGAAATTAAAGAGTTTCAAATTCAGTCATTTTTTCTTAGAATCGGACTCATAATTTGGGCAAATTCAAATTCGTGGAAACAGCAGATATTTTATTTTGTGCCAATATATAGTTCATGTATTTTTGTGCTAATTATTAATACAATACAACTTGCGGCTTGAAGAACATTAAATTATTGAACTGTAAAAATGATAGTAATTACTCCTTTTTAGTACATTTACTGTATTTTTATAATAAAAGGGCATTGCTGTATCTACCCTGCTAAAACAAAAGGACACGAGAGTGGCGTTCAGTACAAACTACAGTATGGACACAGGTTTATCTTTATATTTTCATTAAGAGTAATGTATTAAACACTTAAGGTTTACACTATAAAAACATAGTGTAATGTTTAGTCATTTATTTGACCAATATATTTTCAATATATGTGGGTGCTTTTACAGCATAACTATAGTTTGGTCGGGAGGAACATACAAATATTTTATGTATTATATACACACACCTCGAGTTCCATAGAATTAACGTTTCCAGGGTCACAAAAGAACTGTGTCTCATTTTCAAATACTCACCCAGATCAGCGTAACTGGACCTGCAAAACTGTCTCCTGCCTCCAAAGCACAGATCAAATGGAAGCTCATTCGGCTGTCGCAGCCTGCTACCATTCTCAATCGCATTAAATGCATCCTTGGTGCTGTAGTAGGTCACAAAGCCATAGTTGTCTCTGCAATATTAAGTTAATTAATTACAACAGAGTTAAGGGGGGAAAAAAAGCATTTCTTAAAATAATATTTGGAGGGAGAGAAAAAAAAGCCTTACCCTTTCTCCCTAAAGTGCACAGTGCAGTCCTCTATCTCTCCAAAATATGAAAAGCGCTCTCTCAGCTCCTTACGGGTCATACCTCCATGAATGCGTCCAACATAAACTACTCTCCGCTCCTGCTGATATCAGCATGAAAAAAATCTTATTACACATATATTCCGTATTCAAATGATGATTTGTTCCAGGACAAGAAAAGTAACCTGCTATAATTAGAATCAAGCATATACTTACAATAGCTTTTTCCTTGTACTTTCTGGTTTCTTCATTATGATCTCTTGAATAATAGTGATACTTATCTCTCTGGCTAGGACTACCAGAGAAAGAGAAAAAGAGGTCAGCAAGTCTGTGGTGGGTCTTATTTTATTTCCCAAAACTTTAGAGCAAAAGTCAAAGCTTAACACATGAAAAGAAATCCTGATGAGCGTCATACAGGCTCATCTGTAGTGCTGGGCGGTATACCGGTTCATAGCGAAAACACTTTATTACTATGAAATCATTTCTTATACCACAAAACCGGTTTAAACAGCCCAAAAAAGGTTTGGAAAGTGGCACAGCTGTAAACTGCTTAAGGGGGGCCATATGCACCGCTAGGGGAAGGGAACAGTTCATCAGAAGAAGTGTCACATGAGTTGCAATGTCAGATAAACAGCGAGTGGATTATAAGGCATAAAATATTACTTTTTTGGCAGTGCGTTTTTGTGCAATTTCTTTTTTTTTTTTTTTTAGCTTTTTTAGGCATGCAATTTCTCAAAAATACTTTCTTATACAGTCAATTATACCTGTAGAATCTGATTCTGACGATGTGTATGATTCTGTACATCCGTGGAACCAAACTAAGTGCTAAATAATCCCAAAAGTAGTTTTATTTCAACATTATGAAGAAACATGCATGTGTTTAGACTTTATCTGGCTAAATGCTAAAACCAACTGTTAGAGTGAATACATTACCAAAAAAAATATTAGCCAAGTAATAATTGAGATTTATATAACTTTTACCAGACACAGGAACGCCAGACAAAGATGATGTCTGAAGCCTTGTGATTCACAACAAACAGTGAACTGCTTTGCTGTGCGACGACCATTTATGAAAGATTTGTGCAGCTATACCATGCATACCTATATACCATGAAACTAGTATCATTTTGAAAAATACCTGGTAAAAAATGTAGGTCATACCACCCAGCTCTACTCATCTATATTTATATATATGGTATATTTAAATATCTGTTTTACTAGGATAACATAATCCAAGGAAACATTCAGCAGCCATTCAATCCTTAGACTGACCAAACCTTTTTGTATGCACTGTGGGATAATTCTCACCTGTGGCCAGAGTTGCGTTGCTGGTAACGTCGAGCAGGAGAGCGAGAGCGTGAACGAGACTGGGATCTGGACTGGCTGCGGCTCCAGGACCCAGAGCATGAGCTGGAATAGGAGTACCTGCGCCGGCGGGGAGGTGTAAGTGACCGGGAACAGGAACGTGAATGGTACCTAGAAGGTGACCTGGAACTGCTGTGAGAGCGGCCAGACCTGTACCTGTGTGAACAGGGAAACCCAAATCAAATGCAAGGTGGATATTTTTCGCTTGGCATGTCATTATTCCAAACATGAGTCCAACGTAACTGTTACTGAATAATATGAACTACTATATAATGCAACATCGCTAACCTTTTCCTAGATGGTGAACGTGAACGTGACCTGGAGGACTCCGAGCTGCTGGATCTGGATCCGGAGCTGCTACACAATCGAGTTCTGTATGTTCTCTGGGAGCGGCCCCTCTTGTGGTGGTATGAATTAGACGAGTGCTCAGAGTATCCTTGGAATTTGTGGTGTCTACTGCCATCTTCATCCTGCAGGGAGCTCTTACAATCCATTCTATCTGGAGAAGACTCCGGAGTCATGACAGGGTTGGTCAAGGGCTCCTTTTTTGATTTTTGCTCACATGGAGAAGGCTGACTAGCTTTAAGGTTTTTCTGGAAGTTTTCTGCAGCAGCAGGAGTTAAACTCCATTTGGAGTCCTGCTGCCGGGGTGCTTTGCAGTCAGAGGGTAACTGGATTGACTTGATAATGATACTTGATTGTTGTTTGATGTTGAAGCGATTGCAAAGCTCTTTCTGGGAGGCTTCGTTAGGAAGTAGGCAGTAATCATGGTCTATGGAAAATGGCTGGGCCGGCCCGAGGGTAATCGAGGCCTGAGGCCTAATGTTCGACTTGACTGTAGAAATGGGCCTGGGCTCTATTTGAATGGCCTTGGTTAGAGTTGGTTTGGGCACTTCAGGCGTCTTTGGTTTAGCTAATAATGCAACAGGTGCTAAGGGCTTCCACATCTGATGAGGAGGTGTGGCTGGTGGAGTAAGGCCTATGTAGCAAGACAGAATAGGACTGAGGTGAATATACTGGTTATGATCATACAATTCCTTTACCCAAGTAAGACCATTGTTAGGATAAACAAGTGCTCTCTCAAAAATATTCACCCAACCTTGGTTAAAGCCAGTTCAACCAAAAGGAACAGACAAAAGAACAACATGGCAGAGACTTCTGGAACACTGACTTGTTCCAAATAATGTTTGTATATTTTAGGTCCAGGGTAAAACATGACAAAAGGTAATATTTGAGAAGTATTTGAGAATTTCTGTATTGTTTTGCTACCTGCAGTGCTACCCAGGTCAGGACTGGATGCTTTCCTGAGGGTCTTGGTCTCTGCCTGCAGCTCCACACTGCAAAATAAGCCATATGTAAACACAATCAAAATGAAGTACAAACCACAGTGAAAGCCATTTGTTCCTAAATGCAGCCTATTTTAGAGAATGGACAGAATTTCCCCCCAGTGTCATCCACCTCTGAGGCAGCCATTTCTTTTGGCTAGTCTTTTCTCGGTAGGTCCTGGTAAAAGTCAAATATGCCCACTCACATTGTGGGTTTGGCATCAGAGCAGCTCTAGGGCTGTAGGGTAACTCCTGTACTCCATCCTGAACTGAACATACTCACCTGGAGTTTCCTACAGCGGCTGCTCTACCACAGACCTCCGGAAGACTCTCCTCCTCTTTGGCTGGAATGAAAATGGAAGTTGGTAAATGTCCAGGGTCAGAACAGGATGAACCAGGCTGCCTACTCTCTGTGGCCAGTGAATTTTACTCACACCAAGTATAACGAATGGCATGTAAGGGCTCATTAAGCACGGCACACATCAATCCATCAGATTCATTCAACTGTTACAATAATAGCATGCTGTCCGAGATGTCTTTTAATCAAATGTTCTCAGCTCCAGTTGTGATGAACCACTGTTTGAAGTATTTCCTGTCCCAATACATCTTATGTAAGTCATGAAAAGCTTGATAAATAGCTCAAACTGTGCTGGGAGATAATTGCGAGCCAAAGTCTTAAATATATATTTTTTTAAATAAGATTTTTTAATTTTCCATTAATATCGTACATGGTTGACATTGGCACTCTACATGCCAGCCAGCAAGCAAGCATGCAATCACACTCGCGCACACGTCATCTCATGGACTGGCATATCCGCCCAGACAAAGAACGCAAACTCTGAGTTAAAATGGATTTGCAAACAGGGCAGAATTCCAGCAGCTCAGCAAGCATGAGGACACAGCAGCTGTTTCAGCTATACTGGAGGTTAATTTAAAGGGGCAGTCTATTCCTTACAACCATGCCACACCCTCCCTCAAGGGAGCAAAGAGATATAAAAAGCTGAAGCAGCTTCTCTTGACAGAGACCTACAAACCACACAACAGCAACTACTCTAGAAATAAATGAATGCCCACATGCCTATGCATCAGACACTATTTAAATGTACACTGCTGTTTTGACAGGTATTGCATACTTGGAGTAACAAAATGTGGAAGGACTGACTTCACATTGCTAATTAAGATACTTCACAGAAATATATATATATATATATATATATAAAAATAAAAAAATTACTTACGCAGTGTAGTCTCTTCAAACTGCTCCAAGAGACTGGTGAGGTCAGCAGCTTCAATACCTGAAAAATGGGAGGGGCAATAATAAATATAATGTCAAGTAACTATGATTACTATTATTTAAAACATTACTCACCAATTTCACTAGTGAAAGACTCAACCAGCTCTGCTGTCAGGCTCTTTGCTTTCGAAACAGGAGCAGAGGTCATCCTCATCTGCTCTGCTAGCTTCACAATTCTGGCCTGAATTGGAGCGGATGTGAAAGGCTGAGCCGCTATGGGTGCAACATGACGTTGGAAGCCCATAGTAGGCCTGGTAGTATTGACTGGCAGGGTAGGCTTTGCTGGCTCAGGCACAGTAGATCCCACAGCCTGTCCGGCTACTTCCTTCAGAGGCACAGCAGCGTTAGGCTTATTTACAGGAACATTCAAAGTTTGAAGATTTGTAGTGGTTCTAGTGGTGATTTCAGCCATTGCCTGAGACTTAGAGATGTCCTGGATCTTAGAAGGAATGGTTGATGGGATCACCTGATCCAAAGTGGAGGAGCTATCTTGTAAACCCTTTCCTGGGCCAGCTGCACGGAGGCTCCTGGGAGCTTCATTTGTAGTGGAAACCGGTAGTGATACAGGAATTTCAAGTGGTGTCTGCGTAGCTGCTGGAGAAACCTTATTGGAAATAGTGTTCTGTGGCTTATCCGTGGAAATGGGTAGTTTGTGAGAGTTAGGCTGTACTAAGGGGTTTGTGGAAGTGGCAACACTTTCTGTAAGTTTAGAGGGTGTTGGAGGAACTGATTTAGGATGCTCTGATTTTCTAGAGGAGGTCAGCATTGATGCTGGTGGAACCAACAAGGCCTCAGGAGTTGGGGGTGCTGCAGGGCCTCTTGGTTGCCATGCTGGCATGATATCAGGGACAGGCTCTTTCTTTGCTAAACTGGAGGCCACACACCGTGGGTCCCTGGGATTGGGGTCAGGCAGGCAGGGAATTGGAGGAAGTTCTCTAGGTGGCTCCATTAGTGAGGGCCATTTAGTGCTGTTGTCACCCGTCTTTTCTGGGGGTGATGGTTTCTTGTGTTGACGAAGACGCCGGTACTCTTGTAAACTGAGTGATTTGGGCTTGGGTTCACTTGGCTGACTCATTGTAGGCTCCTCCTTTGAGCACAGATCTTCTCTACATTCTTCAAGAGGTAATGAAACAGGAATTAGCTGGTCCTCAGTGACAGGCAACTGTTTAGATTCTACGATTTTAGCAGACGTGTCACTGGGTAGGATGTGAGGAGCAGTGGGTGTGGAGGTTATTGAAGCGGAAGAACACTCTTTTGCACCCTGTACATCAGTCATCTTCACCTCGGATGAATTTTCAACCTTGCACATCCCCGGCTGAGCTACAGTTGGGACTAGTGCAAAGGTCACCTTTTTCTTCTTCTTGTGCTCCTCCTGAAGCATCTTGATGGGCTCTTCTATCCTTTTGGAGGATGCACTCCTTAATACTCTTCCTTCAGCATGCAGGACTTCTTCAGTTTTTCGTTTCTTTTTTCTTTTTGATGGACATTTTTTAGAAGACTCCTTCTTAGATTGTTTAATTACAGCATTCTCTGTATTTTCATTCCTGGTTAGTGAAGCGTCCGAGGAGTGGGCCTCCTCCTCTAAGGGGACTCCTGGCTCAGGATTGGCTTTTTCTGGGACTGTCTGTTCTCCATCTAAGGGGTCTCTGCAGGGCAGAGAGAGGGGGATGTTCAGATCTGGGATGGCCAAAATGGGCTCTCCATGTTCCCCATTATCCACCACCTCCAGAACAATCCCTCCTTCAGGCAGTAGTTGTTCTTGTCCTTCCACACAAACAGTCATGGAGTATGGGTGCATGTGCTTGACCAGCTCACTGAGAGAAACAGGCACACTCTCTCCGTCCTGCTCCAGAAGTACGGGAAGGCACCAGTCCAATTCATCCAATGAGGATGCATCCAAATCTTGCATGAGCACCAAAGAACCGTCTTCCTCAGAACTTGTCTGCAGAGATCTATTCGGTGTAAACGGAAGTGTCTGTGCACATAAATATCAAATGCAACTTCAATACTTAGCATTGACATTAAGCGGCATAAGGAATGTTAAAACAATGTATTAACTACCAAAAAAAAAAAAAAGATTTCATACCTTTCCAGGAAACCTTCTAGAACTAAACACAGCCTCTTTTTCTGGAGGAGAGTGTGATAGGCTCAGGAGTTTCCTCAGCTACAGGAGACAAATAATTACACCTCAATGTTTTTATAGGGGGTACAATTGTTTTGGGAGAAAATATATTTAAAACAACTGTATGAACTTCAGTATTTAGATGATAAAAAAATTAACATCTCGTGTACACCGAATATGATGCACCGACACTCTTCAAAACAAGACAAGACCCAGTTGCAGACTCACCGACGGATGCTCATGGCCCTTCTGCCCTTGTAAAAGCTCTGCATCAGGTAGCGTGTCAAAGGGAGAAAGATTTTCATCATCCACATTGTCAAGTATTTCAGTGAGAGCTGTAAGCAGCGTTGCCTCACTTTCTTCATCCACACCCATTTTAACCTTTCAAAGAGAACAGATTAAAATGGTAAAAGCATTAGGCATTAGCCATGGGTTGAAATGGTTATCATAAGCTGTACTAGACACAAGGCTAGTTATGATCCCAATACAGTCTGCAACAGTTTGATTTTTAAGAGTATTAAAACATGACTTTACCCCTCCCGATGGGGAGTCCTCAAAAATGGATAGAATGGATGGATCCAGGCAGCTCTGTAAGGCTTCTAGTGTGTCTCCAGCATCCATACCATGGTGCCGCAGGCCGCATTGGCCATCTTGAAGTATTTCTGCCTGTTGGCACAGGATAAACAAGTTCAGTCAAGCACATTAATCAATCTCTGCCTTCAGGGAAATTTCACATGAAGAAAGTTAATTTCAACCATAACAGAAAAGAGTTTAAAAGTACACATTAATGATCACTTAATTCAAATGACTTTGAAACCCCCAACACCAAATGTAAGGTGCCAATTCAGAAGGATCCTTATTTAAGGGGGAATTTTCTGTAGATATACCCCTTAATCTAGTGGACTTTTCCCCCTTAATTTTCTGTATGGTAAAGTTAAGGCATTATGGTGATTAGTGTTAATGGGTTCTTGCTCAAGAATCAAGCTATAGATTACTCACACTCTTTACATACCCTTACATACATATGCACAATTTACACCCCCCACCATTAAGTCTTAAGTGAAGCTATGTTCTAAGGATCCCAGTAGGCCTGTAATCATCTCAGCAATTGTTAGGTAACCACACAGCAGGGGAAAAACTGTCACTATAATATATCATGTCCTTTCCTGTTTTTGATCCACTCTTACACAAAGATTTTAGCTCTTGGACCTACTCTCCTCTGGTTTTCACACCCTTCTTCTATTACTGTCAATTCCTTTGTGAACTGTCAAATGAATGTAATCATCTATTGACATCTTCATCCACTCGTCTGGACGCCCAAGCTCCCAATCAAGAAGCATGACACCACCCACGTGGCCCAGTCCACAATCCCATATACACGTGGCGGATGCCTTCAACTGACGCATTTCACCAATAAAGCACTGGGAACATCCGGTTACCAATATAGAGCATCTGAAACATGATGTTATATTGAAAAAGCAAAGGATAGTGACTGGAAAAATAGAAAAACAAGACAACCGAGAACACCCACGTGCAGCCCACGTCGCGTCATCGTGGCGCATTGCATTACTGGGCAAAGTGCAGAGAGCTGGCCGGCCGGTGCCTGACACACGTGGTTTCAGTACAACAAACTGATCAGTGAAGTTAAAGAAGACCCCAATACGATTGTGCACCCAAATCTCACAATTACTGAATCCACCTAAAGCACAAGAGTATCCAATATTGGTGGCAGAAATAAAATCTTCACGCAAAAACAATCAACAAATTGTGCTTCAACACTAGCCCAACCCAGGAACACTGACCACGTGTTGGACTTGTGGGAAAAAATAATGCAATCAAAAATAAAGTAGAAACTTCCTGACTTCACAATTTCTTATTCAATCCGAACAACCAGACCAAACCCAAAACAGACTTAGACTCATTTCACTGCAACTTGATCATCATAAGTAAAATGGTTGCAATGCTTATAACACAACACCGGATGATAAAGTTCTTAAATAATACCACCAAGTCTTCAAAGAACTACACCGAGCATGCAGCTAGGGTTCGTTTACAACTTTAAAGTGAGCAGGTTTATACACAAGATTTAACATTACAAACAAGACGCAAAATGCTCCTCTCGCTAACCCACGTGGGAGGCAGAGGCAAAAATAAGTCTGTAAGGACAGCAATCGAAAAGTTTAAACAAGTAATAATAAAAGAATAGGTTTGTTATTTGGGTTGGTAAGAATTTAAAGCACAAAAACAATGTATTTTGTCATCAGGTTTCGTAGCTTGATATGCTACAAACACTGCCACCCCTGCTCCACTCAAGATCCTTATCTGTAAATTAAAAGAGCAACTAAAGTAAATCGGGAACAGTCTCACCACAGTGCAACATCAGATTAAGCAGATCAACACTTGCATGAAGCAACTTGGCTATAATACAAAATAAGAATATTTATATATATGTAGCATGAGACCATCTCCAAAGGCTGTGAACCTTGCTAACCAGGTAGCCTGATGCTGCTGCATACTTGGCAAGCAGCAAGAACAGAAACATTTTCTCGTCACTCAGACGTTTAAGCATAAACGCTGCTGAAAATGTATTTGCAATAAACAATCTGATTAAAAAAACATTTGTAACAGAATACAGCAAGAACCATTTCGCCATCATACAACCCACGTGTCATTTTTTCTCACACAGTCCCTCATTTACCTCGAATTGCGAAGGAAGTGAGAAGTGACAGCAGGTCTAGGTTTTTGCACATGATTAATAAAAAAATAAGCTAAGTCTTTCTCACCTCGTCAAGATTTGCTGTTGAAAAATACTCCATGTTACAAGCACTTAATATCTCCTCGCCTGTTCCCCAGCGGGCCGCCATCTTACAACTGCTCTGTGAAAAGTGAATCGGACCTCGTTGACTCAGCCGGCTGGAAGACACGTGGTATTTGCATTCCCGGCAAAATGATCCACGCACTTAAGCCCCGCCTACAATCCGCGTCACCCACCTCCAGTTCGAAAGTTAAAAGATGCACACGTTGCTGCGAACAGCAGATAAAAGTCCAATAGTTTCCTAATGAATGTGTCTATTATTATTATTATTAGGGGTCCAAGCACGAAGTGCGTAGGAACCCTATTGTTTTTGTACTGATTTTTTTTTTCTTTTTATTATTCTTCCCTACGTAAAAGTCCGACCAGGGCCTAAACCGTACAAGTTTTGTAGAAACCCTTTGGGGGTCAGTTTA
>JBBPDH010000144.1:10206722-10227408 GCA_037974565.1 Clupeocharax schoutedeni
CACACACATACACACACACACACACACACACACACACACACACACACACACACACACACACACACACACACATACAGCCTTGATTCTTGTCTCAAATAAATAAATCCATGAAAAAAACAAAATAGAGAATGAACAACATTACTGTCAGGATGCATTAATTCTATAAACTCATGTGATGTGACCATTCTGGTTTTAGAATTTATGAAGGGCTCTCTCTAATTCCCTCTCTCTCTGATATAATAAAATCTGATTAAAATGTAGCCCTGGGCTTGTGTGCATATGACTGAATATACAAAGCTCTCCCTGCTGATTTTCATTAGTGTAATGAAGAAATAAGTGAATTGGAGGCCACTCAGTCACTCCTTAATGACAGTTACTAGTATAAAGAATAAATACATTTTGAGTGTTTATTTACCCTGTCATATTACTTTTATGACCATCTAGTTTTTAAAAATCGCTTTCTTCAAATTACTAAACAGCCAGTTCACTCATATACTTCCATAAAACCAACTTCAAGACTTTTAGACAATTTAGACTTTTTTTGTCTTATTGATTGAACAAAGATATGTAGTATTTGGCTGAACCACTGTAGTACACATTAGAAGTGACCAGACTTTAGATTTAGGGTTTAAATAAAATTCATTCAAGCCACTAAGATCATCCTTCTTATGACTGTTGAACTCTGATGACCCCAATCCTTCCGTGTAAGGCATCCACACGTGTGAACAATTCCGTAAATTAAAATGGAAGAATTTTGTGTTTATATGTTGTTTTGTAATTAATAATTAATGCATCAAAAGATCAAAAGTCTCACAAACACCATCCCAATAAGAACAATCTTTCTTTTAAAGACACGAATTCCTCTACAGAATAAATCAGCCAACCGCAAAACACATTGGTGTTGGTGTTGGCGGAGTCGCTTGGCAACCGAAAACACATACACAAAGCTTTGATGCTTAATATGTGTGACAGAACCTGACTGTTTATTCTCTGGCTTTGAGCATGCCCTTGTGTGTGTGTGTGTGTGTGTATGTGTGTGTGTGAGAGAGAGAGAGAGAGAGAGAGAGAGAGAGAGAGAGAATTTTGAGCATTCTGTGATTGTAGTGTTGAAAAAATATTTTGCATGTAACTTTGACATGAGTTAAAAATGATAATTGGGTAAATGTTTATCATTGTATCCCATCTCAGGACAAACTTCTGTAACACATTTTTTCACATCCATTATGTTCCACCATTGCTCTGAACATCTGATATAATAACAAGCAAACATGACCTGTTTGAACAGCAGTGCTCATTTTCCCTGCAAGAATTCTGAGAATCCACAATGAATAATAACACTAGGGAGGGGTGTGTTTATCTGTGTGTGTGTGTGTGTGTGTGTGTGTGTGCATGTATGGTGTTTGTGGTTTGTGTGTGTGTGTGTGTATTCAGTTGGTGTAACCCTCACTGGGGGTGTGGAGTCTATCATACCGTCTCAGAATATTAATGGTTGACATCACCATGGTGATGTCTCATCTCTCTTCTTCCTTTCATTTTTGTCTGAACTCACCTGAATACAAATGTTCAATCATTCAAACCACACACTGATTTCACTACAGGCTTGAGCATTTATAGTAAAATATTTCAAGCTCGCCTAGCAATGTTGTGATGATTGCGACTACATTGTTATGTAATTATTTTGTATTGTTATGTAAACATCAACAGTAATGAGGAATGAGGAATTGTACAATTTCCCTTTTTTTTTTTAAATTTCTTGAAATGTTCACCTGGTCTTTTCCTATGTGTCTTAGCCTTTGAAGGATAAAGTATTGGGAGGCCTGTCCATTATACCAACAGGGACTTTAATGACAGTGTATTCAAATACATAGACTTTAATGTAGAGTTGATCCTCCCTTTGGAGCTGTAACAAATTGCTACATTTGCGCTATAACTGTTTACAAAGAAGGTACTCTCTTCAGTGCATCTGCACTGTTTTCCTTCTCTCTTTGTGGTCTTTAGTATAATGTATTATAATTGTACTGTTATATTGTGTAAAACACTGTAGTGTAACTATAATTATATGTTGTTTTAATTACTGTCAAATTGTATAATAGCATGTGTACAGGTATATAATTATACGTCTGTATACAATACCATATTGTTACCACAACTCTCTGTTGTGTCCCCGACAGGATTTGTGTTCTATTTATTAGGAAAAGTACTTGTATATTTATATATATATATATATATATATATTTTTTTATATATATATATTTTTATTATCATTAATCCCCCCCCCCTTTTGATCTGTCTGAGCAGTGTTGTGTTGTGTTGGTCCAAGAGGATATTTCATTGCACTGTGTCCTCAATGTATATGGCTGGGGTGACAATAAACTCTAATTGACTTGACTTGAACAGGATCCACTTTTCCTAGAAGGCTTTTTACACAATTTCATAGTGTTTCTGTGGGAATTTGTGCTCATTCATTCTGTGGAGCACTTATGAGGTCAGAGACTGCTCAAAATCTCTGTTCCAGTTCATCTCAAATGTGTTGGATGGGGTTGAAGTCAGGACTCTGTGCAGCCAGTCAAGTTCTTTCACACTGAACTCATTCAACCACGTCTTTATGGAGCTTGCTTTGTGTGCTGGGGCACAGTCATGCTGGAATAGAAAAGGTTCTTCCCCAAACTGTGTCTACAAATATTCTGTTGTCCAGAATGTCTTGTTATGCTAAAGCATTAAGTTTGCACTTCACTGAAAATAAGGGCCCTCATCCAAGCCCTTAAAAACAGGTCCCAATACTTTTGTCCATATTGTGTATGGTCAACTGTCTTTTCCCTGAATTTCTGTCTCTTATTGCCATGTGTATTTGTTATGCCATTTGTCTCTACCCTAGTCCCATCTCCTTGTTAGTGCTGCTACCTGTGTCTTGTTCCTATTTAGTTTCCTCAGTTTTTGGCTCAGTATTTCGCTCTGTGCGTTGTCCTATTGTTTTTGCAGTGTTTTTATTGTTCTCTTTTGTTTATGTTTACAGGTTTACACCCTAGTCCCTTATGCTTTGTTTTGTTTCATTTTGTTAGTTTCCACATTAGTTTAGTGTTCTGTTTGTTTCTCATTTAGTCTGTTTTTTCTTTCTTTTATTAACAAATCATACTGCCTTGTGCTCCTCACTACAGGAATACAGTACAATACACCAAATAATTATACAATTAAAAGCACCCGAGCATAATACTGCCCCCACTGGTATGCTTTCTTCCTACTGTGCATCCTGGTACCATGATGTAAAGAAAATGTGATTTATCAGATTGGACCCCTTTCTTCATTGCTCCATGGTCCGGTTTTGGTGTTTACATGCCCACTGTGGGAGCATTCAGCAGCAAACAGTAAAAACCCACTGGTCTGCAATTATGCAGCCCCATATACAGCAGACTGCGGTACAATGTGTGTTATGAAATGTTTGTGTGTTTTTTAATCCTTTTTTTCAGTTCTTACTTTTTTTATGATTCTCAAAGAAATGTTTTTATAACCATGTGTGTTTGAGGAAACACTGTATAGAAATAAAATACAAACGAATTTACATGAATACACTAAATGTGTCATGAAGTTCTAGTATTTTTGCTTATAAGAATGCAGTTATAAGGACACCTATAATGGTATAAGACTGGAGGTATACTTATAAAAAAGGTTAAAATTAAATGTAATTGAAAGAACTGACCACTTACTTTAAAAATTGACCTCTCATTGTGTATTAAACTTATATTGCAATAGCAAGTCAAGGTCATGAGAAGGACAAGCTGTTCAGTGATTATTAACCTGGTTTTGGCGTCGCAGTGGTCTAGCTGGCCTTTTTATGGGGGTTATCATGAGCTCTCCATGGTGCTAGACAGCCTGTCAGGCCTCCCCAAGGCACCACAGAAGAGTCCATCATTTTACAAGACACTGTCCTGATTTATTCTGTTTTTTAAGCTGGTTGGTCAACTAAAAATAAATCTTTACATTTTTTCAGTACAACAGCCTGCCGTTTTATACAGTTGGGGCTGTCCCTGAGGTTTGGTTTGAAGGTAGTAAATGAACAGATGAGGCTCGGCAGAACATTGCAACATTGCACACAGACCTTTTTGGAACATTATGAACATTTGAAAATATGGCAAAATATAGCATTTAAATAATTATATGACTTGGTGATTGTTGGTAATGTGTGCAATTGAGTGTGTGTTTCTTTCGTAATAGCTTTACATCATAAAACTGCTAAACTGGCATTAAAAAACGCAAAACTTTGTACGTTTTGATAAATCACACCTCGGTTTGGAGCCTCTGAGGTATGAAAGAGTCAGCTGTTTTCTCACAGGTAGTCTCTTTTTTCAATTCCCAGCACGATGGAGTGTGTCTCACTCAGCAGATCGGATGAAGGCTGAGAAAGAAGCAGCAGCCACAATCAGCGGAATCCTGCATCCCCCCCTCCCTCTCTCTCTCTCTCTCACACACACACACACACACAGACACACACACAGAAACACACACACACACACACACACACACATTCACATTTCCTCCCCCCTGCCGGATCCTCTCTCTGGACCACAGCCCCACAGGCTGCATGTATGCAGTCTTCAGTTCCAGACAGTCTCCAGCAGTTCTTCCTCCTCTCCTTTTCCTGTTCTTCTCCAGCAGACCCTTCCTCCGATCTCTGTCTCTCCCACTGAGGGCTCCGGTCTGTCCGCCGTGGTCATGCTGCTCCGCCCGAGGAGAGAGGCTCTGCTCTGGCTGCTGCCCGAGCTGCTGCGGCTCTGGTAAGGTTCCCCCCTCTCTTCCACTCTCTTTCGGCAAACCGAGGGACCCAAAACATCAACAGAAGTTACCCTGCAAATCTGAATCCTGCTTTCTGAAGTGCTCGTTTCGAGATAAATCTATGAGCTCTGAGATTTTGGCGGCTCGAGTTCAAAAAGTGCTATGGCAAAAGATTCCTTTTGTTTTTTTAAATATATACATTAGATGGATGTGTGTATCGTTTTTCGTGTCTTTTCTCCTTCGTCTGTGAATTAGCTCCTGTGCTAACTTAGTTAGTCCTGTCTTCTTCTGTTGGTTTGTTATAGTCAAACAGTCGCAATGTCACTCCTGCAAAAAAACAACCTTGAGGAGACTTCAGTCCGCAACCACTCAGATAAAAAGCCCCCCCACCCCCACCTCAGACCATCCTGAGGAATCCAGTCAAACGAGCCTTGTGAAATATGGCACATGAAATATGCGGCGTTCTTCGTTTTCTCCTTCTTTCCTTTGCTGTTTATCTCTTGCAGTCTCTGTAATGGTCGTGCCCTTAACGCTTTCATTTCAGCTCGTCCTCTGCAGCTGGAGCTGGAGCCCCACATGGACACAGAGGGTTAGAGGGTTTCTGGACCTGAAGCACATAAGCTTATGTCTGTCCGCCTGACAGGACTGGGCAGCACAGCACAGCCCCCTCCCCTCAACCCCCCCTCTGCCACTACTGCTGAGACTAAATGCATTTGTTCACGGCTGCGAGCAGCACTGTGATCTGCAGTGACAGGGACCGAGCACTTAAGATGCTGAATAGGAGATTGAAATTCTGTGTGTAAAACACAATGTTCATGACATCAGGACCAACCTAACACAGAGTAGCCTCCGGCACAACTCACTGGCTCTTACCGGATGTAGCTTCTCTTTATGTTGAACTGTTGGAGCATCACATACAGCACTTACTACACCCTCCTGGATGCACACTGTTGTTTTGTATGTTTCATTTAAATGGCAGTTAGCTTTTCTGGAAGAAGCTTGGTGTAACTCTCCACTACCACAATCCTCGTGTTACGATACAGATCCGTTCCTACGACAGTGATGTAACCAGATTTTGGTATAAGTCAAAACACACCCTAGTCTAAGTTGCTTACCTCTCCTGACACAGCTGTAAAATCATAAAAATGCAACTAAGCCACTGAAAAAAGAAAATGAAAACTCCCTCACTCATATTCGGCATTACTGCATATTTGCACGCAATCCAACTTGTTTGCACATGTGATCCAGAACTAATCATCCAAAATCTGTATGTGACCTCACTAGTGCGACTGTGGCTGAATGTAACCAAAACCTCACACCAAAGTCCCAACGTCTGGTGTGAAAACGTCCCATATGTGTGTGTTACTGCAACAAAGAAAGACAAACTTTGAAAGAACGCTCATGCTTTCAGGTGAAACACTAAATAAGCAGGTGTTGACACATTTTTGGACACGTTGTAAATTGTCAGTTGCTTCACTGGACTGCTCAGCTTAAACAAAAAGCTATTTACTGAGCAAAAACATGAATTACATGGACATAACTAAACTGCAATGTTGATTAGTAGGTTTATGTGCATATCATTTACTATGTGTGAGTAATCGATAATAGAGAGGTCAAAAATTGGCCTTGTAAAGTTGCAGCTGTATGTGTGTGCCACAGCGCCTGTGTGAGCTGTGCGAGCATCTTTCACGCTTATTGAGCAACACAAGGTGGAAGAAAACCAATCAGTAGTCTATTTGTGCCTAAGAAAGTGCAGCTCAGCCACTTAGAGAACTTAGAGAAGGAAAACTATAAAACAGTATGAGCCTGCATTACAACTATCACTTCCTTGCCATTGTTATAAACATACTTATTTTTTTATACTTCCTGAATGCGGACATTTTTTTGTGAGCCTTAAATCCCACTGAAATGCAGCGGGATGTCGATGTGAGCTCAAAATGTCGTATTTCGAGACTGTTGTGACCGAGGACCCCCTGAAGCATGATGTCGATTTTCGAGTGATGTCTTTTCTTTATACATCTCACTGATAAACACCTTTCCAATCTGGGCCTTTTATGTAGACTTTTCTTAGAAATTCAGTGTCAGGGAACTTTCCCTGTGCTCAGCTTTCTGTCTCCCTAGAGAATCGATGCTGCAGAGTCTGTTTGTGTGGCCGGTATTTTGTCATCATTATCACTGTTAGAAAGCTGCTTATTAGATAAAATTGATGCTTGTTTCAGCACATAATTTACAAAAGCCTTTTGTCTGCATACTAAACAGGGCAATGGCCATCCAAAGGTATCAGAAATGCTATGCTCTTTTAGAACCACAAATTAAAGCCTTCGGTTCTAATGGACCATTAGTGAGTGACAATAAAACCTATTGCATTTGCAATTAAATTACTATTTTCTTTTGCAGCTTAGATAAGCATTTAGGCTGTATTTGAACTGCACAGCATCCAGAGAGCCTTCAGTGGAATTATTCCTCTTGTAACCTGCCTAACAATGACAAAATTAATGAGGAGCCAGGATTAGATACAAAAGCCTTCTCGCTGCTCATTGACACAATTTATTAGCTTCATCATGCGCAACTGATTGCCCTGATTCAGGTTAGCATATCGTAGAATATCTAATCAACTGAACAGATGAAGAAAACAATGTTGATATTTTATAATTTATTCATGTTAAAATACAATGCACATTCGAATTAAATGAGACTCAGTGCTTCACTCTTTGTAGTGGACGATATAATAAAGCAGAGAAGAATGTTCTGGTTTTGGGAGTATGATTTGAGTCTCATATGTTTCCTTTGCTTCGTGCAGCTGAGGGCTCTCCTAATATTCTCATTTGAAGGGAGTATCTCTCATAAGAGCCTTGTTTAAGGAAATATCAAGCAACCAGATTTCCCATTGTCATGTGACAAAATTAAGTGCTTAAATCACTTATAGTGTTGAAAATGCTGTGCAGCTGCCTGTTGTAAAGAGTGGAGCGCACGCAAAGGAATTTTGTCAAAGGAACAAATACATTAATCTTAAGCTAATTTAGTCTCTGTCATATTTCATATAGAGCCTGACAAAAGTGCTTTTACAGAGAAACAGACAGAGAGTTGTGGGTGATAATTTAAGCCTCTGACCTTCAGCTGTTCCCTGGTACTCTTAGCCAGAACACATCTTCATTAATCACTGCAGTCTTTTATTAGATCCACTTCTTCGTGTCTCTAACACTGCACTTGTTTTACAGATCCCTCTGTCTCACTGTCTGGGAGACTCTGGCCATTTACAGCAACAGATGTCAATCTTTATCCTTTCAAGCAGCCATCCCCTCCTTACAAAACCTTATTTTCTCTTCCTGTCTATCACTCATAAACTTGAGCTCACTTTCCCACGCACACCTTACCTAATTTGTCAGGGGACTGTATCAAATGTTTTTCATTTCTTTCTCCTCTAACAGATCACTCTCTCTCTTTGTCCTTTTTAACAGCATGGCATTTGGGCCCAGTAAAGCTGAGGAGGAAGATTATGAGGACGTCCCCATAAATAAAACTTGGGTTTTATCGCCAAAGGTTTATGAGAGCGACGTCACCCTCATTCTGAATAAATTACTGCAGGGATATGACAACAAACTGCGACCAGACATTGGAGGCAAGTTAACACAGCAAGTTTGGATCAGTTCCCATTCTCTCAAACAGTCAGTGGCCATGCATAAAAACTGATATTAAATAAAGAGGTACTGGGCTGCCTAACTGTTTTACAGTTTGTTAACTCGACATTTGGTACTAAAATTTTAAGCCTTAATACATTGTTATTTAACACTAAATTTTGGAGAGTGTAATGATTTTCACATATTTAGGGATATTATTGCTTAACTGTACACTGTGTTCCTGTCTCGGTTGCCGTTTGCTAGAAGGAAGGCGCTGAGCTGACCACGGCTCAGTTGTTTAAGCAAATTGATCCCAACGGTGTCAGAGCACAACAGAGTCGAATCAGCATTGATCTTCCTTCTTTATCTGTATGTTTTTGTGTATCTCTGAGAGCCTGGGAGATACAGAGAGAGAGATATGGAGAGATAGACAGAGAGAGAGAAAGTGAGACACAGACAGAAGGAGAGAAGGAGAGTGAGGGCGAGTGCAGTTTATTAGTGTTCTGAGCCGACAGCGAGGGGGTGTAAGGAGGACCTGCGGGCTCTCTGTGATTCATCTCTTTAGATCCACATTGTTTTTCTTGTATGCTTTAGACATAGAACAGCCTCTACAAGTCCTTGTCATTTAGTTTCTTTTAAATATTTGCAGCTTTACTGAGTCTGATGTAAATTTTATTGTTTCAGTTTATATACAACACTCAGCCATAGCATTAACCCTCTACTGCATGATTTTGTATTTTAAGAGGAAAAAAATATTTCACCCTAGTTTTTGGGAGCTTGCGGATCCTTGATAATATATCAATCATAAAATGTGTCCCATCCAAGACCCCCCTACCAGATTTTTGTTTGTTGCCTCAGGGCAACAAAATGCTACAAGGGGTACTAAAATGCCAAGGTATTTTATATGGAATGAGGAACAAACAAGCGTTAAATACATTAGAAGTTTTTATGCATGTAATGCAACAACACAATTTTCAACAATTTTTATTTCAACAAACATCAGTTACAATCGTTTTATCAAACTGTGGGTTAGGGATTAGCTGCACAGTGTGTTTGTGTTTATATATATATATATATATATATATTAGCACAAACATATTTATAACTATACAGTCCTGTGCAAAAATATTTAAAAGGCACCTATTCAAATTGTTTAAAGACGTTTTTTCAGTGTGCGATAAAGTCTTTCTGCTACCAAAGTTAACATCCGAAAAAAATATTGAAGATAAACAGTAAAGCAGTAAAAAGTAAAGATTTGTTTTGTTTGTAAAAAAGTAGCTGATATTTTGTGAGCTGATGAGGAGAAGGTTCGGTTCCAGATTTCTCTTTGGTTCCTCCAGGAGTGAAGAAACCTTTGTGAAATTCCATCAGCAGCCCCTGATTTAATTTACTGAAGAACTGATCGAGTTCAGTTCTTCAGTAAACTAGGTTTCTGATGGAGACTGTAAGTAATTGGACTTCCACAAAGAACACACAGATATATTTACTGTGTAATGTTATTGGTATTTATTCTATTTAGGTTTATTTGGTATATTTAGTAATGTTCCTTTGAAAAAAACACACACTGATCATGTGAATGTGTGTGTGTGTGTGTGTGTGTGTAAACCTTGGTGTTTTAGTGCCCTTGTAGCATCTTGTTGCCCTGAGGCAACAAATCAAAAGTGGTCTTTCTGCACAATGTTGCCCTGAGGCACCAAATGAAAAACTACAAATTTAATATATAAATAAAGACACAAAGATAGGCTTCTTCACATTTTCATATCCATCACAGATTTTTAAAGCAAACATTATTTAATAATGTTAATAATTTAGTTCAGGATAAATAAAGTTTTCTGATTCTGATTATTTCAATTTAAACAGGTTAAAATGTGAATGTAAAAAATGTATCTTACTTTCTGCTAGCAGTGTGTCCAACACAGCTATTGGGGTTTAAAAAGGACTGCTCCACCCCAGATGAAAAGTCAAACCTCCACCCACCTCAAATTTGATTGGTTTCATCAGACTTTTAAAGTGATGTTTTAAAATAAATGGGGCAGTAGGTGGGCCAAAATAATGGTTTGTTGCCTGAAGGCAACACTATGCCATAGAGGGTTAAAACCACGTTCCTAAAAAACTGCTTTGACCCTTCAAGATCCATCTGCAGGTGTGCTGTGGCATCAAGATGCTAGCAAGTCCTGTTGTGAGGTTAAGCCTCTATGGATCAGACTACTTTGTTCAGCCTAAAGATTCTTGATTGAACTAAGATCCGGGTTCAACACATTGAACTCTTTTTCATGTTTTCAAATTCTGAACGTTTTTTTGCAGTGTGGCAGAGCACAGATAGAGGCCACTGCTATTACAGAACCCTGTTGCCATGAAGGGTGTAGTTGGACTGCAGCTAAATTTGGGACATGGTACACAGTTCAAACAAAATTCAGATCCAAACCACAAGGTTTCCTAGCAAATCATTGCACAGAGCATTACATTGTCTCCAACAGCCACCTCTTCCACCAGAAAGCAATCCACACACTACCAGCCATCCACATGATGTAAAAGAAATGGGATTCATCAGACCATATAATGCTCTTCCACTGCACCATTTTTTCAATTATAATGCTCACATGCCAGTTGTATTTGCTTTTGGCTCTGGACAGGCATCGGCATAAACGCTGTCATCTGAGAGCGTAGGTCTGTGTTCTGCTCTGACAATCACAATTCGAACCTTGTCAAAGTTATACATTTGTCCATTTTTCCTGCTTCCAAAACATCAACACAAGAACTGACAGCTCACTTTCTGCCTAATATAGGCATGTAATGAGATAATCAACGTTATTCATGTTTTAATGTTGTGGCATTTTGGATTATTTATACTGCCCTTTTTTGCATAAAATGTATATCCAGCCATTTCTGGTTATTGGTTTATACATTATTGACCACACTTGATACAAAAATCCAAACAAAAGATGTTTGGAGAATATTTGAAAATAATACATATAAATAATGTATTATACATTATACATTGGAAACACTCACATTACTTTACAGCTGCAACAATTAAAATAGAGTTGTTAAGAACAGAGTGTGTGTGTGTGACTCTGTTTCATCCCATCAGAAACTGAATCAGGAGTCAAGCTTCTGGAAAACAGCACATAGAAAAGCTAGAAAAGCTCTACAAACACTACTGCACTCTCAACACATTTTCTTATTTTTCACAGAGCTCACTCTGGAATAGTTCGAAAAAGACTAGCTACCTGTGCATTTTACGCACACTCTCACACACACACTGCACAGAACAGTGAACAGAAAAAAAGGGAAATGTGGTCTCTTATTTTTTTTCCATGGCTGTAAACTCAATACTCAATTCAAGTTCGTATTTTTATATGCAGCACAGTAACAAAAAGTAACAAAAAAAACTACCATTTGATCCCATATATAAATGGAAATGTATATTTTTGCAGTGAAACCAACTGTGATTCAGACAGCTGTGTATGTGAACAGCATCGGCCCAGTGGATCCCATCAACATGGTAAGTTCATACCAGCTACATACATTGTGAACACAATATTTTAACACTTTCTGGTAAGACTTTTTAAATGTGTTGCCATGAGCTGTTCTCCTTAATTTTCACCCTGTGTGAGAACAAATTGGGGAACTAAAAAGCTGTCGTTCTGCAGGAGTATACTATAGACATCTTCTTCGCTCAGACATGGTACGACAGCCGACTTCAGTTCAACAGCTCTATGAAGGTGCTTATGCTGAACAGTAACATGGTGGGAAAGATTTGGATTCCTGACACCTTTTTTCGCAATTCCCGCAAATCTGATGCCCACTGGATCACCACACCCAATCGCCTTCTGCGGCTGTGGAGTGATGGACGAGTGATGTACACTCTTAGGTGTGTCACTGCTAGACATTCTTTATTTCACACATCTGGTGCTGATGTGTGCGCTTCTGTTCTCCTGTCCTAAAGCTCTCTTTCATTATAAAGAAAAAAAAACAAACACCACTGCTGTCTGTTTGTACAGTGTAAGCCATAGCATATTTATAGTGAATTATTTATGTCAGCTGAAAGTGAATAACTTCAGAGAAATGAACTTGTTACCCTTTTTTTTGTTTTGCTCCTTACCTTTTACAATTCTGTTTTTGTCAGGTTGACTATTAATGCGGAATGCTACCTTAAGCTGCATAACTTTCCTATGGATGAACATTCGTGTCCGCTGGAATTTTCGAGCTGTAGGTGCTAAAAACTGTTACCATCGGTCTGTGACTCAGCCTCAGCCCTGCCCTGAGTGTTGCTGGCCTACCAGTCCCCACACATTGCCTCTTGTCAGCTGACCAGCCTTCATGCACTGCGTGCTACGGCTAAACAAACATTGCCTCAGGCCTGTCCTAAGTGCCATCTCTCAACCCCGCATTGAGGAAGGACAGTGTGCCATCCCTCAGCAGAATACTCATCCCTCTCCAGCCGTCTTTACATTCCTCTGTTTTCCAGTCTGTGTCATCCCTGCATCCATGGAATGCACTGTCCCTCAGCTTTCCATATGTCATCAACCACCGTGGGCAGAAGTTTGAGGGAAAGGCATGCCGTGCATTAGACAAGAACTGAATGCCTCAGTGCCATCCTGCCATTCTTTTATGTGTGTATGTGCTGTGCAGCATAGCTGTATGTGACTTAAAATGAGACGGTAAATTGAGATGTAATCTGTAATTTTGTCCTTTTTTTTAGATGGATATCCAAAGAATGAGATTGAGTATAGATGGCAGCGTCGTGCTGTTGAAGTCGCAGACCAGCGCTACTGGAGACTTTACCAGTTTGCATTTGTTGGCCTGCGGAGCATGTCTGACGTGGCACACACTCAGTCTGGTGTGTAACGTGTTTGCAAAGTGATTTTAAGTTGTGCACCCTGGAGATTTACATCATTGGCTAGATGTTCAAGTCTAGTCTTGAGAGAGACACATGACACAGACTGTTTTAAACATAGCATAGTGTGAAGCTGAATGCTTTACCTGTAATGTGAGGTGGTGGTGGCCTTGTGGGTAATATACTTGCCTACCCACTAGTTAGGGAATGGAAGACACTTTGGATAAAAGTGTCTGCTAAATGCTGTAAATGTAATTTTACAAAAAACTGTTTGAGGAGAAAGTATTCAATATTTCCTGGACAGAATTTCAGTGCAATTTTTCTTAGACAATTTTCTTAAACAATACCCATAAGACGGTTGTCTGCATTCTTTATTCATTAGAGTCAAAGATTTGGCATAAGTAAATAACCATAATTTTGATTGGCAGTCCTGGCTGAAACACTCCTTATAACTTCAGTGTGAATAGGGTGCTAAACTGTTGTAGGGTCAATAGGAGGATATATGTAACTGAGGTCACAATCCTATGGTGTTCCTAATGTGGAAGAACAAAAGTAATATATATTCAGAGCAGAATTTGATGTTTATGTTTTATTCTAGGAGAGTATGTGGTTATGACAATCTTCTTTGACCTGAGCCGGAGAATGGGCTATTTCACCATCCAGACCTACATCCCCTGCAGCATGATTGTAGTGTTGTCCTGGGTTTCATTCTGGATCAACAAGGATGCTGTTCCCGCCAGAACATCTTTAGGTATCCTCCTGCAGACATTTCAGAACTGCTTGAAATTACTCAACATTTTGTAATGTTTCAGGATTATAGGCAATTGAATGTGAGATTTGAAAACAGTAAACAGATTCGATTTGTTTTGTTATTTCCAAAAATGATGCAGGCCTAAACTACAGGCCATTACATTAAGCAAACTTTATGTTTTGTGATGAATTGAATAATGAATGGAGAAGGAATCAAATCTGAGAATGTCTTGAATTAAACTCATAAACTCATTAGTCTTTCATAGATGCCTGCTTTTCCTATGAGGTTTTGTTGTGTGTTTGTTAGTTATCAAACAGGTGTGGCTGATGATGAGTGGGAGGTGCTAGACTTCATGGCAAATTGTGCAAAACACAGAATCATCTCTTTACAAAAATCCTATTAAACTGTTTAACTGTAGGCATTTCTATTACATGAAAGGCATTTCTTAAATCCACGCACTGTCTCATGTGCTTGTTTTAAATATCCCAGGTATCACAACTGTACTCACCATGACAACCCTGAGCACTATATCCCGGAAGTCTTTGCCAAAGGTTTCATATGTGACGGCCATGGATCTGTTTGTGTCTGTGTGCTTCATCTTCACCTTTGCCGCACTAATGGAGTATGGAACGCTACATTATTTCACCAGCAATAGGCAGAACAAGAAGACCAAAGCCAACAGTGCACCGGTGAGATAATGTGTACTCAGCACCCAAATTCTGTATATTCTGATCAGCCTTTGTATTGCTTCCTCGCATAGGCGGTTTCAGACTCTTACATAGCTGTATAACTACATCAGAAAACTTTATTAATCCTGGAGGAAATTACTTATGTTACTTATGTTATGACTGCACAGAGTCAAGACACAGAGACAAGAACAATATAAATATAATGCTTAAAAATCCAGTAATGACTCCTATAATATAAAAATGAATGCTGGGGTATACATACTATAGATAACTTACAGTGGAGTGAATTACAAGTGACACAATAGTGGTCAGATTGTTTTTGCATGTAATGTAGTTTAGTAATATTGACATAAGAAGTGATATTTCATGAAGTAAGACTATTACACATTATAATAGCAATATATTGCACTTAATAAAATAACTTAGCACCCAGTAAAACTGTGCATCACATTATAGCCCATAATAATGCTCATAATGATTACTGTGTGGATGTGTGACAGGGGAAGGAGTTATGGAGTCTGATAGTGGGGGGAAGGAAGGCTTTTCTGTGGTGTTTACATACAACATGAACAAGAGCCAGCCATCATAAACATATACAGATATACTGATTAGGGCATTCAACAATTAGGCTTAACACAAAATGCTACATGCAAAATACCTTTTATGACCACTAAAATGTGGACACCCGAACATCATATTCAGATTTCTCATATCTCTTTCCAAAAAACTGGAGCTGGTCAATGGATTTTGACTGTGGGGTTTGCTTTGCAACATCAGTGAGTTTAAAGGAATAATGTTGGGTCATAACACATGACTTGTAGTTGATATTCCAATTAGTTTAACATTTGTTTGATGTGGTTAAGGTGCAGGCCAGTTCAGCTCTTCCACACTAAATTCAATAAACCATTTCTTTGGAAATGGAGCTCACTTTTTGCACAGTCATCCTGAAACAATTACCACAGAGCTGGAAGTGCTCAGTTCTCTGTATAATGTATCTAGCATCATTTCACTGAAAATAAGGGACCCAAAGCATGAAAAGTAACTCTAGACAGTAATTCCTCCCCCACCAAACGTTACAGCTGGAACTACGCATTCAGGCATGTAGCATTCTCCCAAATCTACCAAAACCCAGATTCATCCATCAGAGAGTGACCAGTTTGTGAAGTGTTATTCATCACCCCAGAGAACTTATTTCAGCTGCTTTAGAGTCCATTGGTTGTGTGCTTTATACTACTTCAGAGGATGCATAGCAGTGCACAAATGGAAGCCACAAATGCTTATGTGTGGCTGTGCACAAATGGAAAGTCCATGGAGCTCCACATAAACAGTTCTTGTGCTGATGTTGCCTTTAGAGGACAGATGATTTTTACATCCCTCATACATCAGGACATGTGGTCCCATTCTATGAGCTTGTGTGGTTCATTAATTGTCTCAGCTTGTATTGCTGCTCTTAGATGTTTGCACTTCACAATAGCAAGTATTTCATGGTCGCTCTGGCGGGTAAGAATTTTGAGGAATAAAATGGCTGGAAATGTGACGTTCTATGACAATACCATTCCAAACATCACTGAGCTCTTCAGTATGACACAATTGCTACCAGCGTTTGATTTAGGAGATTGTGTTTTGTATATTTTTTGTGATTTCATGCATAATAGCTATTTTTGTCTGACTAATTAGATAAAAGATGCCCGCATACATTTGGCCCAGTTCAGACAAATAGTGACACAAGAAATAACACTAGGCTAAATGGCAAACTGCAGCTGAGATAAATTGAGAACACAAGCGATGTGAACACGAGGTGAAATCTGCAAAGTCAAAACAATTGATAATAAAATATAATGGCTATGTAATTTTAGTAGTTGGTTTAAAGGTCTTTTAACTCATTAAGCTTGCTAATTGGCTAATGAGAATTTAAATGTATATTATTAAAAGGACTAATGAATCAATAATATCTGCATATCGTTGTAATGGGCCTACAAGGTCTTGCTGTCATGATACTGTGCACATGTTCATTCACTCTTCCTCTATGCTAGAATTCGAGTATGGGAAACATCAGACCCGGGACATCTCTGCTTCAGATGAACAACATCGCCCCTTACCACGATGATGATGACTACACCTATGAGTGTCTGGACGGGAAAGACTGCACAAGTTTTTTCTGTTGTATCGATGACTGCCGCTCAGGGGCATGGCGTGAGAACAGGATGCATGTCCATGTGTCCAAAATCGACTCTTACTCCCGAATATTTTTCCCAACCGCTTTCGGCCTCTTCAATCTTGTATACTGGATTGGGTACCTTTATCTATAAAAAAATAGTATAAGAGAAGGAAGGACTCATTTAAATTTTCAGATATTTGGAAATCATTTGTAAATTTCCCATCCTCTTGATACAGTATTTGGCACCACAAGTCCCCTTTGACAGTGAATGGCTAAAGGCAGCAGTTGGATGTTTCACCAGTGGATGTGTGTTCATTTAAATTGAGGAGGGAGTGTGTTTCTAAAGAAAATAAATAAGAGGCACATGTGACATTTTAATTTACAGTTTGAATTACAGTACATAAAATATTTCAATTTCCTGAAAGAAGTAACAGTTTGTTACTTCTTGACAGAATGTGCCAGATCAGACAAAAATCATTTCATTTATCTGCCTTTCTCAGTGACAAAGCTTTCTCAGAATATGGTGTAATGGAGGCTATAATTTAAAATAATCTTGTACTGTCACAGGTAAACTGACAATACAAGAGAGAACAGATAAAACATTCATCTCTCTGTTTTGTACACAAAATATAGAACATTTTCCAGTTTCATGCAAGCCAGTTAAATACCGTAGCTGCTTCAAATTTAACAGGAAATTTTAATTAGCTAACATATTAACCGGTGGACTAGTAACTATTCAGTTGTTCAACTAGTTTTTATTGTAAAGACACTAATCTGATTGCTTGTATATACACTAATATTCAGCTTACTTGAACCTTACCAAACCAAAGCATACATAGTTTGAGATTTTGAAGCTTAAGAGTTTCCCGTAAGCCATTTTCTTGGAATGAGCTAATAATTACAGCCTACTCGACTTGAAAATACTGTTAACGCTAACACTGTAACTCTTCATTTTCATGTAAACATTGTAAGTGAGCGCATAAGTACAAATTTGTTTTTATGTACACACTGTAAGTACACTGAAAAGGCGTAATTTGAATTTACATTGCTTACATGACTTGACTAAGTCGCTTCTAAAAAAGTCAGGATATCTATAATTGATATACTTGTTTCAACATTGCCTTAAATTTAAACTGGGAAAATAATTATGTTTCCTAATAATGATCAACTACTTTCAGTGTGTTTGGTAATGGAAGGTCTGAGAATAAGAAGAAAAGTTTGATACAGATAAGTTTCAATACAGATTAAAAAGACGATTCGATTTTTCCCGCAAATAATTCAGACCCTGTACGACAGTGAAGAGAAACATTGAATTGTGAAAATTCAAAATACCATTTTCCAGTGTAATTAAGTAGCAATTTTGAGTGGAGACAAAAAGCTTTTCATGATTTTACAACTTTGCCTTTTTTTGTCAACATCTGTCCCCCAGTATGTAAGATCCAATGCTAAAAATGTTGCTAACAAAGCCTTTAGTATGGAGCAGTGTGGCCTGGATGTTTATAAGGCTCAGTCGTCTTGTTCTCGTTTTCCTGACAACAGCTATGCTTTCTGCAGGCGAATGATTTCACAAGCTTCTCATTCCTGTTATCTCGTGACTCATCAACGTTCCTGCAGATAATGAATTCAAATGTTGTTTGGAGGCAGATCTGCTCACTCTCTCTTTCATCTGGCCCTGCAGACACGCTGGAAAAAGTAATGAACTGATTTTTTTTTCAAATGGACACATAGATTCCACATGAAATGCTAAATATATTACATTTACAGAACTGTGTGAGTGTAATATGCTTTACTCATGTGCTAATTATGTCTGTTCTTCGTACGCATCCCATCGGCAAAGACAAAACAACAAAAGATGGAACCGTTCCTCATTAGCTTATCACAAAGCCATTGATGCCTTCTGTATAGATTAGCTCCTTAATGTAGTCAATTCTGCAAGTACCCCTGTTTAGGCTAAATGTTATATGTGGAACATTTAAAGCATGATTCTGTCTGATTGTATTATTGTGCAGCTCGAACATACTCACCAGTAGTCTCTATCCAAAAAGCAGTTTGTGTGTCTGTGTTGTCTGTTGATACTACTATCAGACACTCTGCCCTGTCTCAGCTCTGTCAGATCTCTGTTAGCTGGCTTCTTTTACATGGTGTGTGTATGGATATGCATCTGTCTTCCTGTTGCAGTGTAGTCTATTTCCTCCTGTAACATATTTCCTAAAGTAGAACTATGTAGAGATCTGTGTTGTGTCCAGTAAGTAAACACTCTTTCACCCAGTCAGTGGTTAGTGAACATTTTGTGCACCCTATGCAGAACACAGAATCTAACAGCAATGAATATTTATAAAATAAATTCTATTTATATTTTGTATATAAATAGATGACTATTGGGGTTTAACATGATTAAAATGTGTCAAACAGTTGCACACGAGTGCTTTGTGTTTGCCAGTGCTTTTTTCTGCCCGGAAAAGAGAACTGAGAGATGTCTGTTACATTCTTTAATCTTGTGCAGTGCCCTGACACATTTGAATCATGGAGGATTTTTCTCATAGCGATTGTTTTCCTTGATTCTGAATAACTAAATAAAGTCTACGGCTTGCACGAGAGAAGAGAATGTGGTTGGGTGTATGTGTGAGTGTGAGTCCGCACACGTACAGTCGCATGCAAAAGATTGGGCTCCCCTGGTAAAATGAGGTTTTGGTGATTTTTTTATGGCCTAGTGGTTTGGGCATTTACCCTGCGATCGGAAATTTGTAGGTTCGAATTCCAAGACTGCTACAGACACCACTGAGGTACCCTTGAGCAAGGTACTGCTTCGCTTGGTGAATGGGTTAGATACAGAAGAAGGATTTCGTGCTGTTCACACCGTGTGCTGTAGTGTGTTCACGTTTGTAAAAAAAGGAGAAAAAGAGAACTGCACCTCTGCGCCTTTTAATGCACAGTTGCTGTTTATTTGGTGAATTTAGCATTTCTGGAAAATAAGGATAAAATGTAGCCTGAGCAAAAAGTTATGACAGACCTGATGTTTTATCTTTTTCCGGTATGTTGATTGTACAGAAAGTGCCATATTTGTGTGTTTAGTCTAGGGGATGTGACCTTAACTTCACTTACAAAAATCAACAAAACAAAACAACAACACTTTGACTATGAGTGTCTAAACTTTTGCATATGACTGTATACCTGTGTATGTGTTCGTGAATGTGTGAGATTTTATACTTGCTTTGTCCATTGTTTTGCTGCACTCTCTCACCTGTCCTTTCTGTCTATTTCTGGCACCAGATCTTGTTTGGCACTTCTTTCTCTGTCAGCACCCTAAACCCCATGCTCTTCACCTGTCAATAGATTTGTGAAATATGGGCAAAAAGAAACAAGCAACTTTAACACTGTGAGAAAATAAATCTGTGCCTGAAAAAAGCTGAATAAAATTCTCTGCTCTTTTTGCTCATGTTAAATATTCAGCACCTCATTGAAATGTAACATTAGAGTGCAGAGAAGCTGGAGAACACAAGCTTTTGATTATTTTTCTTACATGGAAAGTCGTGCAACGGGACACCTATCAGCTTATTATTTCTTCAATTAATTTCAGTTTACGCAGTGAGTGCATAATGTCAACTGTGTCTGAAGGTTTCATGGATAAAAAAAGTCTTAAAGGGTCCATGCCCTACATTCCTCTTTTACCCTAAATGTCCTCCTTTTTTTCTTCTTTACTTTCTTTGGATGTTGTAGCAAAATATTTACATTTTTACATGACCTCATTATTTCTTAGAATCAAACAGGCTGTTTTTGTTAGGGTTCCGGTCAGTGGCACCTTAGCCACTGCTTTTGTTTTGGGGTTTTGGGGCTTTTTCTGTTATGGCACGTGGGCATGTTCTG
>JBBPDH010000144.1:10246158-10264128 GCA_037974565.1 Clupeocharax schoutedeni
TGTTATGTCTTGTCTGAGTGTGCAGTCGTGATGTGAACAATTTCCTTCGGGATAAATAAAGTTTTCTGATTCTGATTAAGAATCAGAATTAAAATTGCAGGAGGGAATGAAGTGATGAGGATGAAATGAGTCTGATTCAGTGAGTGGTTATAGCTTCTTCAAATAAGAAAGCTGGAGCTCAGCAGTGCAGCGGCGCTAATGCAGAGCGATCCTTCCCCAGCACCCTGGCATTAATAATAGATTCCACCTGCGTGCCAAGCACCCAGCTCTACCCCTGCTCTCCAGCCAGCCGTGGAAATTCAGTGCAAAGTGTCCACTCAATCAGCCTCCATCAGGCCGGCCCACATCCAGAGAGCCGCTAGGGAAGACCTTATCCTGCACTTCTTATATAGCATTGTACAAACGGGGCCAAAATAAATGTGACAGTAGCCATATGCTCTAAATCTGTCTACTGTCTTTTTAGATCTGAAACAATACTAGTCTCTTTCTCCACCCTGCTATTACATGGTCTCTTGGCACTTTCCACCCAAAGGAGAACAGGCTGTTGATTTTGTGTGTTCAATCCCTGTCGTACAGTCAAGGCACATTAGTATAATGTGTCACTTACCTTCTGCGATACCTGAAGAGAGGGCAGCTGTGCTAACTGATGTCTCTTTCTCTATATCACTCTCTCTTTTCTGCTCTTTCTCTCCCTCGGTCTATCTCTCTGACGGACAGTGGTTGTAATTGGGTGTGCACTCTGCTGGGCAGACAGCTGTAGCGCTGTAAGGCTACTGTCATGTCAGCGATCAGAGACACATATCACAACATGAGAAAGAAAACCACGGGACCAACATCACAGCAGACTCAGAGCAGGACGTTTTCATGATTCTCCAAGGATTTTGCATAACACTGCAACGTCAAGCCTGTGGCCTCTCTGTTGATCAGTCTGTTTTTAAATGATGCTTTTAAGGTTTTCATTCACAAGTTAGCAAAAAACTAAACAATCCTAAACTGTGGGAAACGTGAATGTAAATTTGACAATGAAAGTATAGTTGTCAGGTTTTACAGAGGGCTTTTTTACACTGTCCATACAGCACATTGACTTCAGACACTAATAATCATTTTCACACACATCTACACCTGACAACAGGTCAAAATCATCAGAGATAAGTTTATGAGGGTTCTGTGGTGTTTTTAATGCTGCCATTTCTCTTCGGCAGCATGTCATTCTAATTTGAATGTATTTATTGATAGTTTTTGATAGTTTTGCACATATATACATCTCGTTTTACAAAGATGCAGAGGGTAATATCACATCATTCTGTAAGTTATGTTTTAGGCAGTTTAGGAGAGAGATGAGTCTGGCAGGAGTTTTGCTTGTCTAGATAACAGCAATGAACCACAAAAAAGACATAAAGCTCTTAAAAGCTTTGCTTAGTGACATATTTACATGATCTGTTTAGCTGGTTTCCTGAATTCTTAAAGCCACCAGGTTCATTTCAAGTAAATTGCTGTGTTGCCTTTCCACCTTAAAGGATTCATCAGTTAAATTTCTACGTATGTTGTAATCTGTATAGGTTCAGCAGTTATCTGTGCTACCATTTCTGTTTGCATTTTGGCTCTGCAACATCTGAACAAGGGACTGAACTTTACTCCTTTAGTCAAACTCTCAGTTGTAACATGACAAGTTTTAAGTAACCAGCTTTGAGACAACCTAGATCCAACCAATTGATCATGAAATTTGTTCTTAAATTCATGAAATTTGTTAATTAAATCTTAAATTTTTATCAATGCATTGTTGTAGTTCTAAATGAAACTAATGCTGCCCTGACCCTGGCGTTTAACATTCAGACATAATTCATTCCATCCAAATGTGGCACTGACTTAAAAAGTGTTCTAGTGGCTGAATGCAGTCAAATCCACACAGCAGTTTTCCAACATCCAGTGTTGAGACTTCTCAAAAGAGTAGAGACTGTATTTCAGCAAAGGAGGCAACAGGCTCCCTATTAATACCCTTCATTTTAAGAAGAAAAGTTGAATTATTATTGGATACATATAGTACAGTTGCAATCATAGTCAATGCCTTTCAGTCTCCGATCTTTCCAAGCTCATGTCTTCTATGACGAAATTGCAGGAAGAAAAAGGCAAGCAGAATAAAATAAGCCTCTGTCCCATAATTAAGCTGTAATGTGCCAGAGCACTGTGTTCCTCGTTAGATAAGTAGTACAATTCTGCAGGGAAGGAAAATCCTCTCTGTTTAGTTTGAATGAGGAGTTCTCACAGATCTCTTCCCACTGTCTCAGCACATCTCAGCCACAAACTGATTTAGTGCCCAGACAAGACGTGGTGTGGGAATGGGTGACTGGCAACTCTCTCTCTCCAAGTCTCTTTCCTGGAAGGGTGACAGGTGCACTGAGTGTGGGCTTCACAGTATTTTGAGCCATGTCTATTCGTACCATTTGTCATAGTGTTTTGAAATAACCAAATCTCTCTCTCTGTCTCTCTCTCTCTCTCTATCTCAGATGGCTACACCACAGATGACATTGAGTTTTATTGGCAGGAAGGCAGTTCAGTAACAGGAGTGGACAACATTGAGCTGCCACAGTTTTCCATTATTGACTATAAAACTTTGTCTAAGAAGGTGGTATTTGCCACAGGTACAACAGAGCCCTCATCACCGCTTTACATTTAAGGTGCATGCATATCTATTATTAACGCGTTATCAATTATTAATCCCAAAAATTATTATTTAGTAAGTAAATCTTTTGATGCCTACTGTAAAATGAATGTAAGTTATTGTTAGAGTGAGGAATTGTGGGGATCAACATGCAGGCTCTTTTAGGATGACACTCTCGGGGGCCTGGAGTTTTTTGTAGGGCTATTTATTAGTGAAGTAACCTGTGTACTGTATTGTAAATACTGTAAGTATCATTTGTAATTTATTTTTGTAAACCCTTTTCACTGTAAGTGCACAAATGTTTGTCTTTAACTGTGTGTTAAAAATAGGAAGTACAAGGATGCCAGTAATGTTGCATGTCATATCCATTGTCGTACTATATAGAGCTAAAACCTCTGCTTTCCTATGAACTGCACTGTGAGTGTATACTGCAGCTGGTCCTGAATGGTTGAGACCAATGGTTTTTCTATGGTAAATGTCAGTGTGTGTTTATTGAGAACGTGCCCCACAGATATAGTGCTCCTCCTCTCTTTCTCTTCCTCTCTCAGGGTCATACCCTCGTCTATCACTGAGTTTTAAGCTGAAGAGAAACATCGGATATTTCATCCTGCAGACCTACATGCCCTCAAACCTGATCACCATTCTGTCATGGGTTTCCTTCTGGATCAACTATGATGCCTCTGCAGCACGAGTAGCTTTAGGTATGAGTGCCTGTGTATAGACTGTATTATTCCACAAATCTCATAAACCATACTCAGATGTGTTAGCACTAAAAATAACACATGTTGACTTGATGTGTTACTTATGCACGACATCAAATTTACAATAACTGTAGGATGAATGCATGGCATGACATTACATTATAATTACAACTACTTTTTCTGTCTCACTGTATCTGTGCAGGAATCACCACTGTACTGACCATGACCACCATTAATACCCATCTAAGAGAGACACTACCAAAGATCCCCTACGTAAAGGCTATCGATATCTATCTGATGGGCTGTTTTGTCTTCGTCTTCTTGGCCTTGTTGGAGTACGCATTTGTAAACTATATCTTTTTTGGACGAGGCCCACACCTGCAGAAGAAAGTGGCAGAGAAAGCTGCTAAGAGCAACAACGAGAAGAGCAGGCTCGAGAGCAACAAAGTCCAAGTGGTAAGAGCTATAGATCCATAGCTATAGAAAATATAAACATATCAAAATGTAAAAGAGCATACTACTTCTCATTGAAACACAAAATCTGTTTGGGTCTCATTCATGTGCAAAACAGACTTTTCCCTGTGATCTTTAGCCAATCATAACTCTCCTTACAACTGTCATTCTCACTTTTGTTGTTCATTGTTCTCATGATGGTGGCCACTGGCACTAACCAGTGTTAGAGTGGCTGCTTAAAAATGACTATTACACATACTATTCTTGTAGTGATCTTTGTTGATCAGCTAGTGATTGACTGGAGTTTAGCCTCATGACCAAGAGAACATCTTTTTCGGAGGTTTTCAGAAACCTTTGTTCATGCCAATGATACCCTTCCACAAACACGAGTTGATAGATTTCTGTTCATTCTGTTCACACCAGACTGTCATCCCATTGATTGGAAACACCTGACACAAATTAACTACTAATCCAGTCATTTTCATCAATAATTTACAAAATGTGATATTTTGATCTGTTGTGCTTAACTCAGCTCTATTTATGTACCTATAGGACTTTCTAAATGGGTCACACACTTTCAAGCACTGTATTATAGTAGCAATCAATCATAACAACCGAAGTACCATAGCAGAGCTAACAATTGGTGTCTTTTAAAAAGTAGTCACAGACAACAGAACCACTGAATATAAGAATATTAAGTGTCCCTTTCTTTTAAATGACCAGTAATTAAAGTAAACCTATTGCCTCTGAACAGGAATTGCAGCCCCTTCATTGCCCACTGGTGTGCATTTTTCACCTAAACCCCATCTCTCCCAAATCTCTCTTTCTCTGTATTCTTTCCTAAAGGTGGATGCCCATGGGAACATTCCGCTCACTAACCTTGATCTGCGCCTCACTGGTTCTGATATGCTGGGCAGTCTTGGAGATCCTAGGAACACCATGTTTTCTTATGACAGCGCCAGCATTCAGTACCGCAAGCCCCTGACAGGTCGTGACCTCTATGGTCGGCCCACCGCTTCCCTCGAGCGACCTATAATTCACAAGAAGGGCCGCTTAAGGAGGCGGGCCTCTCAGCTGAAGGTGAAAATTCCAGACCTGACAGACGTGAATGCGATTGACAAGTGGTCCCGCGTCATCTTCCCCATCACCTACACTTTCTTCAATCTAGTGTACTGGCTGTACTATGTCCACTAGGGGGCAACAGTGCACTTTAGCTTTCACTCATTAGGGTTGGGCCAGGTCTTCTTAACAATTGTTCCTTTGTGACTTTTTTTCTGTAAATATTTTGGATTATAGTAAATTAATACCTATAATAAATTAACACCTATAGACAGATTAAGAAATGTAAAGCAGAAATTTAAATGACTTTTTTCCCTGCCTCTTATAAGCTATATAATCACCTTGGTATTATAGTTAACGTTAATTTTTTAACAGACACTGGACTTCAGCACTTTATGTTGATGGCCTCCACTCCATGCGAGAGTGGATTGCAGGGGTGTAGCAGATATGGAAAGGCATTTTAATGTGTAGCAAAGGAACTCACCTCTTCACCCACTGTGCATGAATGCACCACAGCTCAGAGACCCCAAAGGGAGTAGTAGCTCTAAAACTCAACACAGCAACGTTAAGAGTGTTTTCAGACCCTTTCAGACCCTTCAGTAAGCTTGAGTCGTCTCATGCAGTTAGTTTTAGTGTATGTACCAGCCTTCTGCTTTGAGTCAGAGTAGATGTTCAAAGTGGAAGCATGTTTGCAGCGCTATCAGTATGAACATGGAAATCAAGGGTGGGACTAGACTTCAAGGGCATTACTACTTTGAGTCTTGTCAGTGCGCTTGTATGTATGTTATGTTCAATAATTACATATTAGGCCATCCACCACCAGGCTTAGCTGTTATATTTCTTACAGACAAATCAGCTGATGCACAGCAGACAGGGATCTATTAGTATATCAATGAAAATATGTTTAAACATTCCACAAAATTTGTGGGCTTGCACATTTCATTTCATTAAGAAGTCAGGTGGTATCAGGTGATGTCACCATAGTTTCATCAACTGACAAACATTTGCAGAATTTCTTTGCTATAACATGGCACGTGTTTTTATTGGGATCCTAATGGACTTGTATTGAGTCAAATCTGAAGGCTGTGAAAATTGGAGAAAATACGCTTTTTTGACCATTATTCCTCTTCTTAATGACATATTTTGATTTTGAAAGCAAGCCACAATGCCCTGTCCCACACTGGGTACATACCACTGAAATAAACCACCATGACCTCAGAGAGGACACTCACTCTGCTAGAAACGTATAGTTATTGTTGATGATTTGTGACTTGAGTGTCTACCTTTCTTACATTCAGCTTTAAACACATGCACTGTGACTTATGTGGTATCCAGGCACAGCACAAAAAAATAAAACAAACAAAACAAAAAAATGCAGATATGAACCAATCAATGTGCTGTTATTTCTTCTGGCTGAATTTGTGCCTTCGATTCAAAATTGCAACATTCTACAGGGTTTACCGCAGCATCAGCGTCAGTCAATTAACTTTTCTAAAGGATAACTCAAGTTTACCATGATAATGACGAAGCTACTGCCTTGGGCTTTTATGATACTCGGTATTAACATTGTAGACTGCATAGGAGTGATATTGAGCAACTAGAGCAACATTCCAGAATTTCAGTGACAATCTATGAAAAGCCGCACTAGGTTTGGCTGCTAGAAATATTTAACTGGCTCTTTTTCTCCGTTAGAAGCATCTTAAGAATAGGAACATGATGCAAAAGACATGCACACTCAATAACATACAATTACTGCAGAATTTGCATGTCTATACACCCACACTCACTGATTCCAAGCTTATAAATTCACAAATTACAGGCATACATAAACTGTTGGGAAAATTTGCTTTGATAACTGATCTAGGATTTTCTACCAAATCAGATGCCAGCAAAAATGAAAAACACTGAGGGTCTCTTTAAAACAACATTCAAATGAAGCTATTTATGTAACATAGCTGTAAACTGCATTCATGCTCTATCTTTGTGCTCCCATAATGATGTGGGTATAAATGAAACAAACAGGGGAATGTATGAGTGAGACTGAGGAGTGTGTGTGTGTGTGTGTGTGTGTGTGTGTGTGTACGTACAAGCCTATAGTAAGCACAGTTGTTCTGACGAATCCTTTGTCTTAAACGATTTTGAAGGATTCAAATAAAATACTTCACCAAACCAGTGGTCCTTGTGATCTGTGCAAGTTTATAAAGAACTATACCTGTATATCTGTTGGAAGTTTGAATGAATACTTCACCTGTTTACAGCCTAATCTCAGTACTATACTATGTATGCTTGTCATGGAGAACAGACAAACATTTTAGCACATTTCACTGTATTAGAATAGAACACTATTCTATTGATCACATAACAGATGTCTGGAGTGGTCCTTTATAGGATTAGTCCATTGTGTGATTCTGTCATCATGTACTTTGACAAGAACATTTTACTTTGCCCAACAAGCCTGGAGTGATGAATGAGAAGATCATTTCTTAGATTAGCCTCCTCTGGCTGGACAAAACATTTCTATCACACAGCTGTGACTGCCTAAAGAAAAAAGCGGTTTATTTAAGAATTGATTCTTACCCCACCATTCTTTAGACTGGGTAGGGGGTCTCCTGAGACTGGTCTAATGGACCAAACTGACACTTAATAGAATGATGAAAGGCTCATCCAGACCAGGGACGAGACATGATAAGGGAAACCTTAATCATATGGGACCTGCACATTTAAAATCTTTTCTACCAAACATATGAAAATATGAATGCATCCTCTACAGAAAACAAACAGGCATAATTTAGTGCAAAATCACTGCCCATTTCTGAATGTAACGTTAGCAAAAGCATGTTTTACTGCTGTTGTGTGCAAAACACCCATATTTAAGCTTGTTCTTCTATGTACTTATTCTCTGTTTTTATGTTTAATTTAAACATGGGCAGGCAAAGTTGTGCAGCACAGTGTGTGTGTTGCTTCGAGATTGGTCTGTTGCTCGATGTATTGCTTCGAAATTTACTCACATTCATATTTCTGAGACCAGGCTACAGTACAGCTTTTGATTGGGAATATGTTTAAGCAGAACACACCCACATTTCACCCTTCTACTCTCACCAGTAGTATTAGTTTAAAGAAGTTTAATTTGATCTTGACCCATTATAACTTCTGAATATCAGAGCTAGAAAAACATGAGCATGGAAAGGGTGCTAACAGGATACATAATGAAGAGAGAAGCCCTAAGTGCAATATCAGCAGTGAGAAAGAAAGCATGGTTGGACTGAATCCTTCCCACATAACAAAATAACAAAGCAGGTGTAAACCACATCCTCAGTAAAGACCTTTACTCTCTTACAAAGGATGGAGACAAAGATCCACTCAACCGTAAGAACAATAGGCCCCTAAGTTTTACTGAATGTTAATGTAACTGTCTGCAAACTGCATATTGCTGTTGCACATCTAATACGACCTCAAGTAGATTTGAGTTGTGCTCATAACTCCTCCCACAATCATTTAGCAAGATTGTATAGAGTTGTTGCAATTTAGAGTCTTTAGCAGAGTCAGCATGTTGTTTTTTTTTTGCTCCTGCATACTCAGCCCAGTACCTCATGTGTGTGTTGTGCAAATTCTCCCAGCACGACCCAAATGTACTAGTCATCTGCCACTTCCTTGTGTCCCGCCAACCCTCTGATGCACAACGGGTAAATACAGCTCCAAAGTTGTGTAAAAAAAAAGTGATTAGGGATCTGCAGCACTAGGCTACCGCTGCCTAGTGGTTTTTATGTATAAAATATAATTAAAATGAATTGAATTACACTACTTGATTTTAATCTGCACTATGTGATTGCTTTTGATATTTGATCACATTTTGTTATGGTTCAATGTGTTTTCTTCCAGTCAAAAATGTCTTATCTTCAAAACACATGTTCACCCTGAGCTGAAGTGAAAATTCCGATAAGGTCCTGGACTTGAAATTAACAGGGAGAAGGAGTCAAATCGTCTGGTTGTGGTAGAATCAGTATTGTAAGGAAATGTCTCTTGCTCTTGTCTTCAAAAACAGAATGGTAAACTGTCATTTTGGCTGCAGTAAAATGCAATATAAAAATTAGCAATTATTTTATTTTTAAAACAGTGTTCAGAAATGACTGCGTTACAAGTGATTATTAGTTTGTTAGAAAAAACTGTGATGCAAGTGATTATTAGTTCGATAGAATGATGAGGAAGAGAAATGACGATTCAGTTGGTCAGAACCCACACTGGATTTGTCAACCAATTGAGCAGTTCATGGCGTAATGAGCTATGGTCTTTTATTATCCTGCCCACAGCTATTAGTTTGAGCCAAACTGTGACCTTGTCTCAACATTTACCCACAAATACACATCCATGCAGCTCTTTTGTTTTTCCTGCAAAAAGTCTGCAAGTAAGAGGCAACTGTACAGTACTCCATAGGGCTCTGGCTACAAGTTCCTCATCCTGCTTGTACAGTCGCTGTGTCTCAAAAAAAGTATCACACTTCGTCTTCTGAAGTATGAGCCCTGAAGGTCCACCGGAGTTGGGAGAGAAGCGCAGGTGTTCATTTCAACTGCAGGACCATCTATGAGAACACATGTTGAATTAATGTACAAACAAGAGCAAGTATAAACATGTCTGCAACTCACAAAATATAATCAAATTGCTGAGAGCATGTGCATGTGAGAGACAGCGTAATGCAGAAATAGGAAGAAAGAAAAAAAATCAATACCTTATTAGCAGCCTCCAATGCACTGATGAGTGTATGTAGCTCCTCTTTGTTCATTTCTATATTTACAGATTTTGGAATTCCATTTTCTTTGAGGTCCAGACTGAGGTTCAGTAGAGGAGTGTTTAAAGAGGACAGCTTATCACTGGATAATGCAAGCTGTAGAGAGAAAGGAACAGGGAATGAAAACGGAACAAACTAAGGCTTTCCGCAAAGCAGCAAGAACACAGTAAAAAGCTAATGGGGGCCACGTTAATTGCAGACAGTGGCACTGTTGTTTAAAATGCATACTTTTAACTGCCAGTTGAAGTCCTGCAGTTGTGTGCTAGAGATTCCATTGGTTCTTTCCACTAAAGCTTGCCTGATCTCCTCCTGGCGCGCGTGTAAACACTTCACAACAGCATCTGCATGTGCAGAGTCCAAATCGGCCAGTAGTTCCTGCACCTACACACAAAAGCATACAAAATACACAGTACACAATATGAGCGCATACACCACACGCTCTGCGTTGTCTAGCTCACATTATAATATAATCTATATTTAAAAGATATGCCAAAGTGTGAAATCTGTATATGTCTCAGTAATCTATACACTGACATAACCTTGCATATACTGTGGTACTTTCTTTTTGGACAAACATGCCATAAAACACCATGGGATTTTCATAGAAGTCGTAAAAGTCTAAATATTCCAATGTTACATATCTGTGAGTAGCAAAAGTATGTGAATCTCTAGGATGAGCAGTGAAGATGCAATTACAGTCAGATGTTTCTAATCAATGGGGTGACAATCAGGCATGACTGGGTGCCCTGTTTTATTAAAAGAACCGGGATCTGATTCTTACAAACCATGTATAAGTGTGTCATGACATTTCTGAGGACCTAAGACAAAGAGGTGGTGACACATTACAAAACCACCCCTAAAGATTTGGGATATCATCAGTACAGATGGTGTACAAGTGGAAGAAATTCAACCCCATTGTAACCCTCCCAGGAGAGATCGACCAACAAAGATAACTACAAGAACAAGGCTTGTTAATAGTCCAAGAGCTCACAAAGAAACACAGTTTCTAAAGAAATACAGACTCGCACATTTGCTAATGTTAAAGCTACAAAGGGGAACCAACTTCATATAAAACTATATATATTTCAATAAAATAACATTAAAGCCCTGTTAGTGTAATGCTCAGAAGTCCCAATACTTTTGTCCATATAATGCAGGTGACCACAGCTGGATTACACAAGTTTACGCCCTATTCTACTACATATGGTTCCTTGACTAAAAGGAAGCAACGGCAGGTTTACATATTGGTGAATGTTAAAAGTCAACTCCACTATACAACAATGGTGGCAGGATTGTAAGAAGAAAGCCACTGACTTTCAAAAAGAACATTACTGCTTGGCTAAGTACAAACAATTTTACTGTAAAACATTTAGCAACTGTTTACACAATTACATGTTGCAAATGTTCAGCACACATATCTACCCTTTGCAGTGAAAAATGAGCAATTGTTGAGGCTTTTGAAACATACACAGACTCACAAAAATGATCAAATTTAGATCCAGGGGCCAAGATAAAAGAGCTGCAGGACTGTCCATGACATGACCTGGGAGGTACACATTAATATGTTTAGCTTTATCTAATCAGACCTCACAAAAAAGGTTTGCCCCACAAAGAACATTTAGATACAAACCTCCTGATCCAAGCACTTTCTCCCAACAGCAACTTGGAAGAGTTTGGAAAGAGAGGTCTTTAACTCTTCCCACTCTGTCAGACTCCACACGTCGCTAAATTCTGCTCGCTGTGGGTAACTCCGGCCACACAGTCCATCCACAACCCTGTGTAGAAGCTAGAAAAGTAAAAAATATATATATTTTGTTTTAACTCATAACAATCATAAGTGAATTTTATGATTAATGAACACTGAGATATAACAGCGCATAAAAATATTTACAGAGACTGTTTTGCCAGTGTTTTCATTAAATGTATACCCCGTGGTGAAAGACATATAGAAACACTACGAATGTCCCTGAAATTCGTTTACGAATATTACAATACATTCAAACAGTTACCATAGTGATTCATATGGAACTACATTGTATTATTATAAGAAGTCTGGAACGAATGGTCAGCAGTTCTATCCGTAAAGGGGATGGTGTGACTTTTAATTCCAGCCAAACAGGAGCACACCTCTTATAACACATCTACTGTTTCAAGATCGTGTGGAAAAACTTTCGAAAGAGTTGTTATAGCGACAAAGGGGGACAAACTTCATATTAAAGTCTTATGTGTTTGAATAAAACGCCATTAAAGCCCTGTTGGTGTAATGGTCAGATGTCCCTAAAAAAAATGTCCATGTAGTGCAAGTGACCACAGCTGCGTTACTCGCGTCTACGCCATATGCCACTACGACTAAACCCAGTAATAAAAGATATGGTTCCTTGACTAAAAGGGGAATCGCAGACATTACATAAATGCTAAGTTAGCTGCTTGTTGTATCTTTTTCGTGTATGTACTATGTACGTGTATGTACTATTGCCTAGCCCGTGTGTAAATAATAACCTATTTTAACTATGTTTGTTACTCACTTTAGGACACTCTGTAGGAGATATTTTTTCGAGTAGTTTTATCATGATGTCTCCAGGTCCCCTTTCCTCCAAGCGTGTCAGCTGACCAGCCCTCACGTGACCACAGTCTTCTGTGGTATGTTCAAGCACACTTATTGTTCAGTGTAGTTTCTAATCAAAGCAGTGGTGTAGTAGACATGCTTGATTTTATTACCAGTGTTCACATTCAGTTCTTAATAAAAGACCATTTAAAGCCTACATGTCACAAACCTATGGCAGGCCATTTTTTGCACTTGAAAACGCTCCACGTGGAAGACAATTTTAATCTAAATGTCGTCTGTCTGTCAGCATTGTTTGTTGTTTGTGTAGAAGACACAAGAAGAGGTTGCATTTGCTGCTGATCTTCTTTGTTGCATCTGTAGTTAAATTAGTACAATCTTCTACATGTTCTTACTACTTAAACACACCCTAATAAGTTCATGTGGTGCTCTGTAATTATCCTGAAGATTACTGGCCATCACCTAAAATAAGAATCTGAAAAGATGTGAATAATCTAAAAATGTGCAGGGAAATAATTATTAGCTGTATTTGATCATATCGGCAGATGACAATCAAGACATTCAGGGTGTTAATGCCAGATATCTTTTTACCAAGGCCTGTCAATCCTCTAACTACTTTACTTTGAATGTGCTTTGACAAAATTAAGTCAATGCCATTAAGGTCCTTAACCTGGCTTTGCCCTCTTGTCCACATTAAACAACCGTGCGGCTCTAAATTAATGTGATCATTTATAAATAATGTTTTTCTTTGGCACATATTTATTTGGAATTTGTCATATGTGATTTCCTAATGGTAATACTATATTTAGTCACTGAGAGCTCCATAAATGTATATACTGTACTCACTTGCCAAGAGCAGACATTGACGTTTATTGTCAATTACGCAAATTGCCGTTACGCAAAGCATTTGCAAAGCTATAAGCAAATAATTTACAAAAAGGTGCTAGACAGCTTCTTGGGTGGATGCCAGCATTTACGATTTACGATAGAAATTGCCCCCGAAGAAAACTAATTGAAAAAATCTGAAGTTTCACTGACCTCATATCTCTGAATCTCTGATGATGGGAGTAACCTTAATTGATCTTGTTACAGTGGCACCTTTCAATGAGTGGTTAGCAAGTAAACAGTCAGTTCTTGATGCTGATGTGTTGGAAGCAATGAAAATGGGCATAAGGATCTGAGCAACTTTGGGAGGGCCCAACTAGTGATGGCTATACAACTGGTTTAGAGCATCTCCAAAACTGTGGGTCTTGTGTTGTGTTTCTGGTGTGCAGTAGTTTAGGATAGTAATCTCCTGGTAAATATTGAGTCCAGACATTCAATGTGGGTGTTTCCGAATTCCCCAGGTCTCAAATTGCTATCCATAGAGGCCCCACTTTGCAACAGAAATGAATGGATCCGCTACAAACGGAAAATCTTCAAAGTTAAAGCTGTTTTGGTAGCATTACACATAATGCTGTTTTGGGACCTTAATAATATTAGGGAGGTGATTTTTATGTTGCTGATTGGTTTATAATTTAACACGCACAAAAATATATATAAATAATAGTTAATAATACAATATGATTATAATTATTCTACCTAATAGCTCTACTATAAATACTGAAAAGACTGTTAGTGTGTTATAAACTGTTCCGTGTGTGTTGTGCAGAGTGTGTGTGTTGTGGAACATGACTCTGTGTGAGAAGGTCCCACATGGGGAGATGCTGCTGTTGGTGCTGCTGCTGCTTCCACTTCTGATGTGTAAAACCGCCCTCAGTTCACAAGTTCCGCGTAATTTAAGTAACCTGGAGGACAAAACAAGCAAATGAATTTCTCACGAACACCACTGACAAGCTGTCCGGTGGAGTTTATGAGGCAGATCCGATGAAGAGAGCCGGTGAGTTTAACTGCTGCTTTGTAAAACTGATGTTTCGGACTGTGCTACAAGTTAGCAGGCGAGCTAACGTTAAATAACATTCTTATTTGTCAGAGAAACTCCATTTCGTAAATTTTTGTGAGTGTTTTAGCTTTGTAAAGCCCATTTTAAGGCTTTATGAATCAGGGTCTGTTGGATATGTGAGCAAACACCGCTGTTATGTTATTTTACATGACTGTTTGTTGTTGCTGTTGCTGGATGTTTGTTTTTTTACTATATTTTATCTTACTCTTAATCTATCGGTCAATATTTGAGCAACAGGTTATGAAGCCCGTTTAGTTGTATCAACATTTAAAGTGCTCATCTTTTTATATCTGTTTAGTCTTGTGATAAGCGCGTGATTTCTGCTCCTCCTTTATTAAAGTTATTTTTATGAAAGAGGCACACCATGACCTCATATAACAGTAATGTTTGCATCCATTGCTAAGCATGTCTTTACTCTAAGTAAGCTTCATGGATGATGTTCATAGTAATTTTATATGGTATTATCCTTACACTTTATAACAGTCAGTGTGTTTGGTTATGTGAGGGGTAAAATTAGTGTTGCAAAGTAAATACAATGATCGTTTATCAAGAACCCAGGAGATGCATAACTCAGAAAGTACAAGGGGATTTAAACTAAAAGTGGGGTTTGTTTATGGATCAGTTAACCTGCCATTTCTTTGTTAATAGATCACCTAACCTGCCGGTTGTATGTCATTGGGGCATCTGGTGGTTTGGTGGTTTGGAAGTTGCCTCTGCGATTAGAAGGTCATGGGTTCGAATCCCAGGTCTGCCCTTACACCAGGTACCCTTGAGCAAGATACTGCCCCACCAGTGGCTGCCCACTGCTTGGTGAAAGGGTTAAATGCAGGAAAAGAATTTCACACTATGTGCTGTGGTGTGACAATAATGGGCCACACAAGAAAAAATAGGAAGTAGGAAAACAACTCGGAGAAAGTCTCAGTTTGTGTAACTGAATGCTTCATATGATGTGGTTCTGGATGTTTGAATAGCATGATTACTCAGGCTAAGGTTTAACATTTAGGCTGATGTCACATTCCACACATTCTAGATTCTGATACATACTGCTCTACTGATAGACTAGACTGAATAAGTTAATGATCAGGCCTTTCACAAATTAAACCCTGATGTGAACGTACAGCTCAACTCTGGAATACATGTTGAACTAGCACTGGGCAACATGATGAGATTTATCATAAATATGTATTATCATAATATCTGTTTTGTAGTGCTACTCTAGTATAAAGAAAAAACAACCCAATGCCTCCAAAGCATGTCCCACAGTCACTTAGTCGCCTGACCTCAATCTAGTTAAGCGCATGTTTCATTTACTAAAGGCAAAACTGAAAGTAAAGCACCCTGAGAACAAGCAGGAACTGAAAAAAGCTGCAGTACAGTCCTGGTAGAGCATTACCGTGGAAGAAAACTAGATTTGTGATGTTTACAGGTTCCAGACTTTAGGCGGTTAAAGCCTGGTTAAATGTTTGAATAATGTATTTCCTTTAGGGTTGACTTTTTAAAATAATGTGTTTCCGCTGTCAAACATTATGTAAAGTTGCAGTATTTTGGAAGCATGACTTCATATTTATGCAAACTTCAAGGTAATCTGATCTCATATAAGGTATCTTATCAGTACCATTCTTCATTTCAGTGCTCTGTGTATTTGCATTAGATTCTTTTGAAATTTGGGCTTCTAAAAAGTAATCCAGTTATCCAAAGCATATGTTGGCCCCAATTAAGTTTTTTAAGCCCTAGAGATGCTCAGCAGATTATGGGTGTTAACCACTTGAGGCCCCTCAATATGACGTGACATTATAACATGATACATTACATGTGATTCTTAAAGCTGTGTGATGTGTTAAGAATAGTGAGATGTTGTGAGATATTTTGAAATGCATTTCTTTTGTCTGTAAATTTTTCCTCCAAAGCAAACATTCTGATTGTTTATAAATTGTTCATTTTATTTAAATCTTCACAAAAAGGATGTTACATATTAACCAAGTACTATTGTGTTTAATGTAAAGACTGGATTAGCAGACCCCAATATTGGTCAATTATCCTCAAATACATGCTCAGATTCTTCTTGTGCTGTTTTGGGACACCACAACAACTCCAAAGATTTTCTAAGAAAGTGCTTGTTTTGAACATGAGCAGCTTTGTCAACAGTGCCTAAGACCTGCTTCCACCAAACAGTTAAAATGTAGGAACACAATACAATTACAGTTTACACAATTACTTGTTTTAAAATTTGCGTTTGAACATTCATTTATGCATAATCTGAGTCAACACCATAATTCCTCAGCATTGGACCGGAAAGCTAAGACTGCTGGGCCAAACACCACTCTGCAACCGGATCCTGTACTTTCTGACTGAGAGACATTTAGCCAGATTGGAGGCAACATCACCAGTACCACCATGCTAAGCATAAGGTGTTGTACAGAGAGGAGGTACAACTGCTAACGGGCTGGTGCAAGGCCAACAACCTGTCTCTGAATGTAGACCAAACAAAAAGAGATGGTGGTTGAATTAAGAAGAACAGGCCATGACCACTCTCCACTGAACATCAATGGATCCTCATTGGTCCTTGCTGTTTACAGTGTGAGACTGAGGAGAGGTTGGAGACTGTTGGAGTGCTTCCTGGGTAGTTGCATAACGGTTTGGTACAGAAATTGCACCTCATCAGTTTGCAAGACCTACAGAGTATATGGAAGACAGTTAAAAAGATAATCAGAGTCTCTTTCCCCTCTGTCACGCGCCGTATCTGCAAAGCCATCAGCATTGTAGATCAGAGGCCCAGACCACCGGGCCATGGACGGGTACCATTTTGTGAGGTTATTTTTCTTATTGGCAGAGCAAAAATAAGGAGGTAATCTGAGAAAGTGGTGTTGTATCCTAAAGGTCTATATAATTTGATTGTAAGGTTGGTTGGAGGGAGGATCCTCCAAGGCTGTTTCATTCTTTAATGAAATAGCAAGCTGCATTTCCCCGACTGTGTTTGAAATGTTTCAGGCTTAGACTTCTGCTCCAATTTTCCATGACACTTTCCCATGGTTATCCTGACTCCTCAATGAGAACTGAAACATAAACTGTGCCTCCCACGCACACTGAACTAAACTGCTTCCTTCCCTCAAACAAACAAACAAAAAAAGAAAGAACTTATTCCCCAGATTCAGATCTAAAAAGCCTTTTTTGTTCCAAACAGAATGTTCTCTGTTCTCTCTCTTGCTGTTTATATTTTTGTCTCTGTCTCTGTCTTCCTCACTCTGTTGGTCTCTCTGTCTCTCTCTCTAGCTATGTCTCTCTCTCTCTCTGTCTCTGTCTCTCTCTGTCTCTCTCTGTCTCTCTCCCTCTCTTTGTCAGTCTCTCTCTGTCTGTCTCTCTCTCTCTCTCTCTCTCTCCCTCTCTGTCTCTCTCTCTCTAGCTATGTCTCTCTCTCTGTCTCTGTCTCTCTCTGTCTCTGTCTCTCTGTCTCTGTCTCTGTCTCTGTCTCTCTCTCTGTCTCTGTCTCTCCCGCTCTCTGTCTCTGTCTGGCTGAGTAGTCCAGTTCCTGTGCGGAGGGGGATTCGACAGGGGTGTCCGCTTTCAGGTCTGCTGTATAGTTTAGTAAATGAGCCACTTTAATTCTTTTGCCTCGTAAGCTTGGGGGCGTCGCCATTCTGGGGGATATTTTAGGGCAGAGGTTTTATCTGTCAGCTTATGCAGATGATGTGACTGTTTTTTATTACAGGGAAGGAGGACATTTCAGCAGTTAATGCCAGTGTTGAGCTGTATGGGAGAGCTTCTTCAGCGAAGGTTAACTGGGAGAAGAGTGAGGGTTTTATTGTGGGCAGA
>JBBPDH010000144.1:10309302-10334177 GCA_037974565.1 Clupeocharax schoutedeni
CACACACACACACACACACACACACACACACACACACACACACACACACACACACACACACACACACACACCATTTAATATTTGGACATATGCCTGTTTAGTTTTATAAGACTAATGAAAATCAAGAGTGTGACATGTGACCTTGGCTGGCTCTAAAAGACAGGTCTGCCAAAGAATACACACCGTTCTGTTTGGCTGCCCACATCATTCCAGCCCAGGTTTCTGGAGATCTTCTGCACATGGTCACGGAATAGTTGCTGCACATGATAAAGAGATGTTAAGTGTCTTGCGTGTACGCTGAAATCCAGTCTCATTAAGCAACATCATCTGTATGCACATGCAGTAGTATTTCTTTAGTTACGCTAGCGCTGTTCATTTATTTCAGCATAGACAGCAGATGCACATGAAAAAAAAAACCTCACTTAAGACCCCATTTGTTCTATCAGTGGTTCTCAAACTGGTTCTCAGGTTCCCTTAGTCAGCCCACACAGTTTTGTTCTGTCTATTCCTATTTGTTGCAATTTGAATAGCAAGTCCTGAGCAATAGTTTGAGAACCACAGAAAGATATCACATGTTAATATACAATTGAGGTTACGCACACATCTGTAAACCCAGATTAAGTCTATTGTGAGTCTGTGAATCTGTATTTTCCTAATGTTTTTTTTTTAATTATTCCTGTAAATCGGTCCATGCAAGTATTTTTAATATTTTGCTTTGTAGGTGCAGTTGAATTTCCTTGAACATTTCCTCTATATAACAGACCGAAAGGATCACCTGGAATTTAGGATAAATCTCCGGGTCTGCTGCCAGCATGTCCCTCACATAGGCAATAGAGGAGGAGACGCGGGACCACACAATGTAGCCTGTCTCGTTAGCCAGGTATTTGGTTAAGTCGAGTGCTATCCCATAATCCACAAGATCAGCCCTGTTGAAATACAATTGTTAAAACCCAACTGTTCCTTTTCCTTTTCAGATTCAACATTTCTGCATAATCCAAGCTATTAAGATGTAAATTAAGAAAAATAATTAATCAGATTTTTTTTTACATAAAAGGTCTGGCACTTTACAGCAAGGTCAGGTTCTACTTTGTATCATCTATTACACCAACACCCTTTAGTCATTTTAACTGACTTCCGTTGGTGTTCATGTATGGAAAAGTGCACAGGAATCTAGTGAATCTACTGTTTACTTTAGTGTGAATATACCTCGCCAGTGCAAATACATCATCAATGTAACCACTTCTATCTGCTGCAGTGAACACCTGAAAAATAAAACAAAAATCACTGAGTCACTGAGTTCAGTCATTTGGAGGACGCACATGTTCAGTCAAAACCATTAAATGAATGGTGTAAAAAAACATGAGACAGTACCATGTGGTCTGCTAGAAGTGTCTGGCTGATGGTGCTCCACGTGCTGTTCGGATGATTGACGCGATAAAAGCCCATGTGTTCTGTGTTCACTTTGACGAGTCCATCAGTAGACGGCGAATAGTCTGTAATAATGATCTCTGGAAAAAAAAAAGCAAGAGGAAGAATGTTAGACTTGATGAAATTAGGTAACCAACTGTATTCAGACTGATGACATCACTTACCTGGGAGTGTTTTATCAAACATTATGGTGCTGTTCTTGCCAGAGGTCAGTGAGTACCACTCCACAGGAATGGTCCATTTGTAGCTGAGAGAACACAAGAGCTAGTTTAACCTGAGGCAGTGAAAGCGTACTAAGAGCTGGTAAGGCAAAAACACCCCATAGGGCTGTGCACTATTGACAATATAAAATCATACAAAACACTCCTGGTCAAATGACATGCTTTGTTGATTTTCAAAGACAATATTCACATCCTCTATAAAGAATACACTTAAATATACATATTCTGCTAATCTAAATGTTTTCTATTTATTTGCTAAATTAAACTTTCAGAAGAAAAATACATTAATTAATTTTCTAAAATATCTTCCACAGTCTTAGCACAGGCCATATTTTATGCCATTTATTTCCCCCTCAACATGTTACATTTAGCAAATAAACAGTATTTTCTACTAAATGCCCAGAAAGATGTTATTTTACTTACTTTACTGCAATCAATAAACTTTCACAGGTACCTTTTTAATCATACTGTAATTAAAATGCCCCTAGCAAATGATTAAAAAGGCACTGGTGAATTAATATTTGATATGGTTAAAAAACCATTTCATTGTTTTGGATTACATATATATTTTGTTTTATTAATACACCCATGGTGCCTGCAAAATACAGTATATCCACTGTGAGGGATCAGACTCTGAGAGCTGATTTGCACACTGCATTCTTTACAGTTATCTGTATTCAGGATAAACCCAAATATTATACAGCCCTAAGATGGGGTCAGTACAGCAGGCTTACCCCAGCGGGTTGGTGGGCTTGGTGAGGTCGGCATTAGGGTCCAGAAGAAACCTCTCCTGGGTGAGTTTAGCCTCTGTGTCTGTGCTCGCATAGTTGAGCACTGGATAGCCCATCTGTTTGGTCCATGTGTCCATGACCTCTGCCACAGGTGCCCGGCTCACCTAGTAACAATCCAAGGCACAGGATACTAGCAACATGCTGGTGTGAATTACAAACAGGCACATTTTGTATGATATCATAAGAATTTGACATGACTTTGTTTTTGCATTTTTATAAGTGAAAGACAGTTGTACCTCAGCCTGGGCTGTCCAAAAATCTGATGTCTTTGCGTTCTGGAAGGTGAAGTTTTTCAGATATTTCTGTGCATAATAGCAAAATATCCATGTTATAACACTGTAGATTCACAGGTGTTAATAAAAAGCTAGACTGCATTTAGATTACAGCTAAAACTCTGATATAATGATGTCAGTTGTAAAAAAAATGTCTCACCCGACACCCATCTCTAAACGTGTCTCGTCCGATCCAACTCTCCAGCATCCTCAGAATAGAGGCTCCCTAAAAGTACAGAGACGACAGGCTGACAAGGGGGACACATTGTAGGTCACATTATCCTACAGGTCCATTTATCACGTAAATTGTTTTTCCCTGGCGGAAGCTGCCCAGAAGAGTCGACATGTCCGATTAATTATAAGAAAAAGTATGTGCATACTTAGAATCCTCAATGAAGTGAAGAAATGCTTATAATTATTGTGCAGTTCCAAAGACAATGAGATTGTGGTTCAAGCCGACCTTGCTGTATGAGATGGCATCAAACACAGACGTGATCTCAGCTGGGGTGGACACATCCACAATGATGGGGTGAGAGGAGAGGAGTGCGTCATCAACCATGACGGGAAATACATCATCGAGGAGCATGATGTCACGCTAGTCAGAAAAAAATAAGGCATTAAACTGAAATAGATGCCACAACCTTTCAAGATATTCAAAACATATACAACGACCAATACGAAGCATTGGTTTAGACATATTAAGACACACTGTATATACAATAGAGTACCAAATTGAATGGGTTGTTTCTGTAATTATGCTCTTACTATGATCCATATAGCACTTATTATCATTAAATAATGCTTAGAAAGCCTAACTTGCTTTTTTTTTTACCACATTCCATCACACACAGATGAATGATGTACTGAGCATTTACTCACCATTCCCCAATCAGGTTCTGCCTGCTCCACTCCAACATACTCAAAGAAGCTGGCAAATCCCTCATTCAGCCAAAGGTCATCCCACCAGTCCATAGTGACAATATTCCCAAACCACTGCAGGCAAAACACATTATGAAGAAATGACCTGGCAATGACCTGCCTTCAAATGATCTCTGTCAAAAAATACCAAGTATCTTCAGAAAGCTAAACATTCTTAAAGTTGCATTTAGGTTCATAAGAAGTGTTTTTATTACACATTTTGGAGTGTATCCATAGGCTGATTAACCACAAACATTGTAAACGTTGGCTCCTTTATTCAAATGGAAATACATGGATACCATTGGACATTGACATAATAGTAATTTCATCCACGCAAATCCTCCCTTTAGCCTTTTTTGTAGAACTATATCCTGTAAAAAATTCAAACAATTTCTGGTAAGTATGTGTTTTATGGACACCATCTGTAATCGACAACCTTGGACCTGAACATAAAAAATGTATAATTTACCTATAATCAGAGTAACGGTGTGATAAAATGGTCATATAACCAGAGATAGTGCTCATCTCATGGTTTGATGAGTAACTGAGAGTTAGCCAACGTTTTATCTCTGTGTGATCGACTCATTAAATGTGAATATGAAAGAAAACGCGGTATATTATGTAATTCCTATAAAATAAGACACGTTTTCAGTACAGTGTAGACTTTTTTATGCTTTGGTTGCAGATCCCACAAATGATGCATTGTGCACCATACAGCCCACAAATTCTATGGCTGCTTAACCAAAGTTATTCAATAACCAGTTTTAGTTGTAGTGTCAGATGTAATGCTGAAGCTCTGGACTCTAGTTACTAACCTGGTGCACGAGTTCATGAGAGATAACACTGGCTACACGTTGCTTGTTGTATGAGGAAGACTCTGACTCGTCATACAGCAGGTTGGTCTCTCTGTAAGTGACCAGCCCCCAGTTCTCCATGGCTCCTGTTCCAAAGTCTGGGATCGCTATCTGATCTACAAAGGGAAATGACATGGCTTGTGGGTTTGATTTAATGACATCCAGTGAAGATGGATTACATTTGATAGTGCTTCCAAGCATTTGCTCAGAAAATCCTGGCTAAAATTCGAGGATCTACATAATGTACACAAATGAAAGTGGCCTTCTATGACTCTGAGGAAACCAGTGGAGGAAACAGGGTGTAACGCACTTACCAAACTTTGGTATGGAGTACTGCATGTCAAAGTATTCTTCAAAATAGTCAAAGATGATCTTAGTGACATTTGCAGCGTATACAGCAGTGTGTTTTTGTGAAGGTTGGGCATATATCCGCAGCTGCAGGATGAGAGGAGAAAATAAAGAGAACCTCAGTTGAACCCCAGCTCTTGTGTGAAGGTTTCTACTGTATGTTGTAGACACATGCACTTGCACAAATGCTAGGAGAAAAGAAGGTGCTTACTGGTATTCCTCTTACAGAGATCCGCTCCTCATATTGAAACCGGTGAATTGCAAAACATACTAAGTAAGTGCTCATCTTGACTGACTTCAAAAAGGAGGTTTTTATCTTCCCACCAGCAACATTCTCTGTGTTCTGTTGGAATGAAGAGGTGTTTATAGAAAGAAACATTGGTTTGTTTATCAGATAGACACACACACACACACACACACACACACACACACACACATACATATATATGAAAGATTACATACCAAAAAAATAAATCATAATCTGTAGTGGTTTACACTAATTATCGCTTGTATGCTAAAACCTTTATTAGGGTCATAAAAATGAAAAAAAAAAAGTGTGTGCAAACATTTGAAGACACCCAGTTAAACAACATATTGCTTAAATTTAACATGAAAGTACACAACTTCTGCAGAGAACAGACCTAAACATGGAATGTTGAAATCACAATTCAATGCAAAACAAAAAATTTTGTTTTACAAAGTGAGGGGTATTTTGTTGGTCCCGAAAATGTATGAAACACACACACACACACACACACACACACACACACACACACACACACACACTCACAGTGGAAAGAAGCTAGAAACCTGAGCATCTAAAAGAGTTTGAGCTTGTGCAGCATACCTCAACTGGCATGTTGGAGAGGGCTTCATAATTCTGGTCGTGGGTGATGGAGATTTTATATGTTGCTTTTTTGTTTGGCTCATCAAAACAGGGAAAAGATTTACGAGCATCGGTGGGTTCATGGTCTGTGGCTGCAATTTTCCTGTAAGAGATCATGGGGGACTTGTAAAAGTTGACTCGTGTTTTACATTTCCCTCAAGAGCCCACCACATGGTGAAAGTTCCACCACAATGACACTTTTTCATTAAACTCTAATAAAGATCTATTAAGATTAGATTAAATCCAGTGCCTGTATTCCCAATATTGCAACATAATACAGTTCAGTGGTTTTGGATGCTGTAAAAAGCTGGTGAGTCTAAGGAGTGGTTTAAACACTAGGACTACTCACTTTACTTGTCTGATGTGGAATGATTGTAGTGAATCGCTAGTGAACCAGTGAATCACTACTATCAAGTTAATGCACACAATCTATAAGGGAGGTATAAAAAGCCAAACAACTGTACTGAGCTAAGTCACGTAACATTGCAAATCAGCAAATATCAAGAGTGCTGATTCGTTATATTAATAATAATAATAATAATAATAATAATAATAATAATATATTTTATTTATAGAGCACTTTTCAAGATACTCAAAGTTGCTTTACATAAAATTGAAAAGTTTTGCATTGAGAATGCATACATACAATCACAAAATGTTTAAAATTATCACTGAAGCTTCACTTCATTTGTCACTTTATTTGTAAGTCTGCACAGCACTGAAAAGTCTGTTACTGAAAAAACTGAGATACTGTGGGCGTCAAATTTGATCTCAGCTCTGTGTCTGGTATTTTCATACACTGTGGTGGATTTTTCAGCACTTCTTATATCAGATAATAAAAGGCAACTTCTGCCAGACTCTTGAATAAACAAACACATGATCATGTCCCTTTGCAAATTTGATGTTGCTCAAGGTATAAAAACTCAGTATCAAGAATTTAACCTCAACTGGTTCAACCTTGAGTAACATGTAACGAATTGCAAAAGATGATGTTGATCTAGGCCTAAACGCACCACTCTGGAAAGATTGGCTGGAACAGTTTGCCGTCTGGGGCATTTGCTTTGGAGCCTATAACTCATGAAGCCAGAGAATGTGACTTAGACTTCAGTATTTCATGTGTGGTCCTCTCTGTGATCTTGGTTATGATCTCTGCTTCTTCACTCTAGTGGTCCTGTCAGGAATGCAGACGTTTATTCTACGCAGTTGTTCAGATTTTTTCCCCTGTCGGGTCCCCTGCCTGACATTCAGAGATGCTCTTACGTAAGAGAATACAATAAAAACCCTGAACTATTTTTAGGAGAGGATGATTTATGTTCACTTCTGGTACACACTGTGATGAGGATGAGGAATAGAACTGATTTTTCATAGAGTCAGCAAGATAAAGTGAGGCCTGCTGCAATTTAATTTGCAAGCTCATAGAGTCTCTATAATAATGAGATTCTGACTGACTCTATAAGGAAAGGTTCAGAAGTTGCACCAAATATGGAAATCTCTGTGGCACTTTGAAATGCTGTCAGTGTTGATACAATTGTTCACATATTACATAGACTGTCAATCAAGAAGAATCTCTCAAACACACAGCATAGCATTCTGACAATGCATATAAAGGCTGCAAATATATAGGATATTGATGCTTTGGGCACCACAAAATAATGTTATTTGATGGGAGGTTTTCACAGTTTTGCATATGATTGTAGATCAGGCACCAATGTAAAGCTGTTTTTTTTTTTTTCAAGGGATGTACCCAATCTATTCACTTAAAGAATACAATTCAAAATGCAACACTACTCATCCAGTAAGTTGAGAAAAGGAGAGAATTCATTTAATATGGCCGGCACGGTCAACACCGAGAAATTCATGTAATGCAGATGGTGCAGTCAACTCTGAGAAATTCATTGAGAAGCATTGGGAAAAGGAAAAGAAAAGGAAGAATCTGTCCGCTGTGTAGCAATCAGTTATTCATTGCATAAAACAATGTTCGGGCATTTTTTTGACTGAAATTGTGCCCTAAAATATACATTGATTTAAATGTATGCAACATTTTGCCTTCAGCATGGTTACTGTCAGACATAAAGAAAATATAAAAAACAAAATGGTGTCAAATGTTTAATTCATGTATAGATGATGAAAAAGTTTGAATCGTGGAATTTGAAAAATCACATCACTTTTTTTCTGCTACATGATTAAACATCAAGGTTCCCCATACATCCTTGGCCTAGGCTGTATGATGACCATTTAAATGACATAAAATTTAGGATCACCCTCAGAGGTTTCACTTATAAAAATGATTCTTTTAAAGTGCCATGCATTTGCAGATTCATTAATAAAGTTGCTAATTAACCAATGAAATGTTTGGCCCCGTAATGTTTTTGGGAGGGGATTTTTCAAAAAGCTTCTGCCTAATTTAATCACCTCCAGTACCACCCCCTAGCTAGGACTCACCCATCATGCAACTGGGTGAAGGCTAACATGTGCAATTGCTGCTACCGCATGATTTTTAGCTTCTGCTAACGCAATATTATTTGACAGCTTAACATGCTGACTTTATGTCAGTTATGTCAGTTATGTCAGAAAGCAGACAACCATGCCGGCTAGCATGGTGCGTGATGGGAGGAGAGGGAGAACCATTCTATCCACCCAGAGAGAACCAAGCTCTTTTGGACTCTTCGAATGGCACCTCTGGGATTGAACTCACAATTTCATCTCTTATGATATAGAAAAAGCACTGACCTGGTCTCACCACCCTCCTGGTAGGTTGTTGCATAGAAGCCAACCAGAGAGCCATTGAGCCATCCCTGGAAGTGTAGCGTGACGATATAGTGTTCATTGGCACTTGTGGCCTTCAGTTGCTCCGTAGCCTCTACCACCACGTACTCCTGCGGAGTGTATTCAAAACATTCCTTCACTCCAAGAGTGCTGATTCCATCTGCGCTGTTGAGCTGCAGGGTGGGCACCGCTGTGACGAAGGTATCTCTGATGTGTAGCCAAAGGTGAGTGCTGGGCTGAGTCAGTTTCAGATGAATGGACACACTGCCCGTGTAGATGTCCGTGTTCAGGTCAGGCTCCATGTGCAGCTCATAGTGGAACGGTACGATGTAGTCAGGTAGACGAAAGTTGGTCCAGTCACCTCTGGTGTTGTCAGAGGACTGGCAGGGACCCCTGTCTGGAACTAGGGTGGTTGTTAGGGCGACAGTAGTGGTGATGGATGTTGGGGCGACAGTGGTGGTTGTGGTAGTGGTGTATGTTGTGGTCGGCTTGGTCTCCTCATCTGGAGAGGAGGTGTTCTGGCTCAATCCCACCCCAAGCCCCACTGCAACACCAGTCACTATGACAACCACGCAGATGATAGCAACATGTTTCCCCCGGATACAATAGCGCTTTTCTTTCTTCTCCAGGTCGAAACTTTCCATGGTGAGTGGTCAGAAGTTAGTTACTCACACCCACACACACACACACACACTCACACACACTCATACACACACTCACACACACTCTGCTCACAGACTCTTTCCTATTCAGCTGTAAAGCCTCACACTCTCCACTTGATGTTAAACACCCCTGTCCTGCCAACTTCCTTCCTCCCGACAGAGAAAGACTGCCTATATCAGAGCTGTCTCGTGTAAATTACAGCATATCTTTACAGAGGTTCCAAAAAAACATAAATTTACAATACAAATAAAATCTAAATATTTACAACCAGATGTGAAATGCAGTCCAAATACAGGGATCGACTGTCTGAAGCTAATCTGAAGATTAGTCTAACAGCAGTGGCATTCGCTCGCAGGAGCCCCAGAATTCATACCCTCATCCTGTTAATCATCAGTCACCTACGCAGGTTAAACAGCAATCGAGAAGACTGATCACAAGGCAGATTTCAAAGGGAGAGGGAGAGATAGAAAAGGAGAAGAAAAAAAGGATAAGAGAGAGTAGAGACAGCAGAGCAGGAAAGAGTGGAGAAGAAAGTGAATGAGAGGAGGGGGCTTAAGGGAGGGGAGTGGCGAAATTGCTACACTCTCTTGAGCTTCTCTCTTCACAGTTTAGTGTGTAACCACTGGGATTACCACAATAGATTTTTGTACTGCAGCTAAAATCCTCAAATTCCCGAGGTGTTTTCACGTCTAGACATGAAATGGGCATTAGAATTAAAAATAAAATACATTCAAGATTTGAATGGGCTAATAAAGATGTATGTCTGGACAAACCACTTAATTATAGCCAAAGAGAAATGATAAGGAAACGTAGAGTTATTGTTGGGCCCTCTCGTAAATAGTAAACTCTGGTAGACTCTGTCATTATCTCTTTATCTTAATTCCAGAGAGTTGCAGCCTGTTTAACTCACAAAACATAGAATCACTTTTTAACACAGGTTTGACCAAATCATAGGAACCAGTGACATAGACTTTAATGGTCTAACATAAGGGTCTTATAACAGTGGTAATAAAAACACACTAAAAAGAAGAAGAAGAAGAAGAAGAAAAATGTATCAAATGTATCATTCCATTTCATTCTTTTTTAATAATAAATGGACACAGTAAAGCAAGATGAAACAATAAATATCTGTTAAGTATAACCACAAAGCCAACATCTCAAATATTTAAAGTTGAGGGAGCATTACAGTGTTTTCAATGAAAACGTGAAAGAAGTCAGTTCGATGTTCGTCAAAAATGAATTCAACATCATACGACATAGAACAAACAAAAGTACACAAACTAATGTGAGCAGGTTGTAGACCTAGCTCTTCAAATGTGTCTTTTATCTCCGTAAATGAATACACACATCTACAATGCAAGACGATTATTTAGCATTACTGTTGTCTGTAACTGCATGTTGAAATCGATCTTCGAATCTTTACAGCAGACATTAGATTTGTAAAAGAGATAAGCACCTCAGAAGTGCAATAATGTTCTCACCTTTACTCTCTGGGATCTGACACGGCAAAAACAATGGCCAAACAGACAGAGACCAGTAAATACTGAGCAATCACAATCTGGCTGGATTCACTCTTTAATTGTCTGAACATTTAGTATTTACTGCATCGCAGCAGTCAAGCTTGTAAGTGTAATAGCTGTATTTCTCTCACATACATCAACTCAGGACACAGTTCAGAAATATGCTGAACATACAATTAGAAGAGAAAAACAGTTAGCAAAATACGAAGAAAGCAATCAGAGAGACAAAACAGCAATATAATCTGAGGCTGCAATATGAACACCACCATCTCCCTATCTGAACATCTAAATATCCTATTCTAGCTTTGAGAACAAAGAAGGCTCTTGCACACTCTGAACATGCCTGAACACCCACTGCCTGTTTCATGTGCACAAAGTCCTGAAATAAATTAAGCTTTGTACGGCAGCAGGCCGAGATAACCTCTCCAGACCATGGTCGAGGCAAGCCGTGCTTTAACTACTACCATCTAACCCACCACTCTCCTAAGGAAGCTCAGCCACTCAGTTATAGGCCAGTAGCATCATGTAGTCATGAAGTGCTTTGTGAGAATGGTTCTGCCCCACATTCAGAGCAATACACCTGAACCCCTGCAGTATGCATACTGTCCCAACAGATTCTCTGTAGATGCTGTTTGCATATAGCCCTCTTCATTCTGAAAACCAAAATACTTCTGTCAGAATTTTCTTTATTGATCGCAGCACAGCCTGTAATGCAGTCCTCCCTCACAAACTCACAAACCGTGCAACCTTGGCCTGAATCCCACACTCTGTGAGGGATTTCCTATGTGTAGATTTCCTCTCTGAAGGACCACAGTCTGTCAGAATTGTAGAGCTAACTTCAAACGGTGTGATGATGAACAAAGAAGACATACTATTCACCTACAGATCACTCTGATGAAACAACCTACAGGGAATATATAGGTGGCAATATATAATAGATGTTAGGAAGGTGAGGACACCTCATCATCCTCTGGCGGTCTGTGAGGATCAATTACTTTAAATTCCTGGGTGTATACGTAAGTGATCTCACCTGGACATGTAACATCATCAAGTGGCAAAACTTTTCAAACAGAATGGAGAAATTCAGAGGATTCTCAGCAGCCTTTACAGTTCTCAGCTGCATTGCTGTGTGGCATGAGAATAGCTCTGCCAAGGATTTCAAATACCTGGTGGCCTAGTGTTTAGGGAGTTACCCCTGTCATCAGAAGGCTGTGGGTTCAAATCAAAGGACTGCTGTAGGCCCCACTGAGTTACCCTTACCGTCCACATGCTGCTCCTGGGGCACTGCGCTGCTCTAGCCCCTGCTTCACTTTGTGAATGGGTTATATCTAGAGGGGAAAAATCACATTGTGAGCTTTGCTGTGGTGAGTCACCTTAAATGCGGCTTAGAAGACCACCCTTAAGTTTTTTTGTGTGTACATTATGGTAGTCTGTTTTAATGAAGGCTGTAATCTATCAGCGGTTCCATACTGGGCAGTTACAGTGTGTTTACTAAAGAAGAAAAGTTATTTTGCATTTTTAAAAAGTGTTTTTATTTTGTTCAGAAAGAATAGGAAACAAAAATAACTTATGAAAATAGGTCGTGAAAGAATAATAATCATTTCCATTTTCTTCTGTAAACTGGCTATGACTGGCTAAATCATGCCCTCTGGAGGATAATGTATGCCATGTCCATGTACGTGAATTAAATTAAGCAGCAAATACACCGTGTTCAGAAAGACAATACTGTTGTTAGTAGGGATTTATTTTGAGAACAACAATCAAATAATTCAGATGATTTTTGAGGTGAAGAATGCTTTGGCTGTGTTGCAGTTGATTGGTATTGGATGTGAGCTGCTTGGGCTGTGTGGTTTGGATAATCAGCTTTGAGACAAGTTCGGCCTTCCAGTCCTGTCTCTCTTCATCTTGTCCCTGCTGGCTTTAGGTGGGGTAAGGATTCTCTTAGGAGGGGAGAGAAGGCCTCCGGTGATGTTTTTAGGGAATAAGCTGGGGGTCAGTTTAAGAAGTTGGGTGGGTTTCCTCTCAGAAGGGGGCAGCTTTGGAGAAGATTTTGTTGAGGGTGTTTTTCTGAAATCAGAATTTCCATTGATAACTCCAACCACATTCAGACTGATGATGGCCTCGGACGTCCCAGCCATGTTCTGAGCCCTGCAGCGGTACTCTCCAGCGTCCTTGTACGAAATCCCATTCAGGCTGATCATTGACCAGCGTAATCCTTTACGGGGGGATTCCTGCACAACTGCCCACAGAGGAGACACAAAAACACAAACAGATGAAAAAACGAGGACACAAAGGAACAGAAGCTGTCACCTGTGGGACTCTTTGCATCTTTTGTCACATTACACAATGCTAGAGTATATAATTCAGTCTATTAATGACTATAATTACAGTCTCCATCACTACAACCTTATAGGAGAGCGGAAGAAACCTTTTATTGTTATGAATGAAAGGTTCATCCTGAATATCACTTTGGGATTCTTTTTATTATTTAATGAATCAAGAAATGCACATGTACACAATGTAAACAACAACAGTTCATATTATGAAAACAATGAAGGTATCAGATGAAACAAAAATCATTAATCATTAATTCTCCTTAAGTGGTTTTTAATCATCATATGAGGCCTACTGACCACTTGGCAGTTTTCTTGGTAGTTTCTCATTTTCAACGCTTTCAATCTGCCTGCAACAGGCTGAAAATATAAAAAACATGCAGTGAGTTAGCAATGAAACAGTGTGTGTGTATGTGTGTGTGATAGAGGGAGAGAGAATGAGAGACATGAGAAAAAAAAATGAGAGGATGAGAAAAAGAGAGAGCAAGAGAGCATGTGTGTGGGCAAAGACCTGTGTTATAGAGGTCAGGCCTAGCTGATTTGATCCAGATGAGAGCAGGAGTGGGGTATCCTCTAGCATCACAGCGCAGCAGGATGTTGCTCCCCAGCAGGGTTGTGACTTTTGTGGCAGAGGTCAGCACCGAGGGTCGGCGGCAGCGTGGCAGATTAACGCTCTGGAAGGGAACTCCAGCCAGGTCAGGAGGGCCAATACATGTCAGAAACCGATCGAGAAGAACTAGAGAAGATTCTGGGGCCTTACTGATGTCCAGCAAAATGGACAGCCTACAGTCGCAGAGCCAAGGGTTGTCCTGCAGACCTGAGAGAGTGCACATGGAAAGCCAAAATACACATAGAGCCAAATCAATTCACAGGACAGATGAAAACCTGGATGAATGCTAGAAATATTGATACCTTTACTTGAGGGTTAAACTGGGCTCCAGAACCTCCTGGTCATGTAAAACCATGACTAGCTTTGTATCTAGTACAGTCTCATTACATTTCTTCAACTATCTGATGTGACACACCCTGCTATGACAGACCCCTGCTATGCAACAGTTCACCTACCCCTCTCCTTCTACGATAATTCCAATTTTGCATATTTACATTTTACATCATCCCATTTTAACAACCATACATTTGTTTATAATGCCCCAAGTTTAAAGTGCAACAGATTTTTGCATTGTTGTTTTTCCCTCCAGTATTGTCACATCCAAGTAATTCCAATGAGTTCTATTGCAAAGGTTTGCATAGTCAGATGGAATTGTCACTGAAGCAACTACATAAAACATGTCTCGGTACCTTAGGCCTGTTTTAGGCCAGGGAAAAAAGAAATTATTCAGCTTAATAGTTTGCATAATTACATTTACATTCTGTTCAAAACTATAATCAAATCTTGTTTTGATCATATCTCACCACAGTGCATGACCAATGTTGTTTCCACATTGCTACAAACTCATAGAAAAAGTATGTTTTTCTGCACCTAACCCCTAGTTTATCTCCAGCCTTTGCTAAAGGGCAAGAGTTATGCAGTCCTGAACGTAACAATGTTATTTTAAAGGGAAAAAAAGAAGAGAAAAAAAAGGGTGCTTGTTATCTATGGAATCTGATAGGAGCAGCAGTCCTGCAGGGTTCAGGAATTTCCCCATTAAATATTTTATGGGGTCTTTAGTTGGGGTCTGTATCAGACACCACAGGGTCACAGAATTGGATTGCACTTAGAATTCTGTATTCCAGTAATAATTTGATTGAATTGGTCTCGTATTTTGTTGAATTCCATGTGTAGCATTAATGTCACGAAAAAAATTTCATTAGAATTAAACATTAAATAACAAGTTTTCAAAGGCATGTATATTATAGTACTTTGATGAATGTTGAATTATAATGCATTTACTATTCAGATTGTACTATTAACCTCATCTTATTTAGCCTTAAATAGGCAGTATAATTTAGACATTAAGGTTCATGTTCATTTGGTTTATTTAGTTGGCATGCACTGAGAGCATAAGCACGTTTGAGACATTTTGAATAGGAACCCATAAATGCACTGGGGCCTATTAGATCCTAGCTAATCAGCCAGTCAAATCCTAAAGAAAATACAAACCCTGTCTTGTTAAACTAACCCATTTCAAACAATGCTGAGAACATGTAATATTGACTGTCTGATGCCCCTTGCCTTACCAAGGACCACAGAGCGCTGGGGTTCACTTTGAGTAGTGAGGGGCCAGAGAGCGGTGAGTTCATTTGGCAGCGTACTCAACCTATTGCTTGACAGGTCCAGGTAGGTGATGTTGCCAAGGAAACGTGCAGCTTGAGGAGGGACTCTTGACAGGCGGTTGTTGTGTAATCCAAGGGTCCGGAGACGGGGTGTGTCCCTGAGGGCTTCCCATGGAAAGGTGGACAGAAGATTCCCATCCAAACGCAGCTCATGGAGGCCTGTGAGGTTTGAGAAGCTTCGTGGATGAAGAATGCTGATAGAGTTGTATGTAAGCCAGAGATACACAAGGTCTGACAGGCTTGAAAAGGCTCCCCTGAAAATGCGAGAGACGGAGGTGCGCTCCAGGCGGAACTTCACTGTATCAGTTGGTAAGTTGCCTGGGATTGCTGTCAAGGAAGGATTCTTACACAGCACAGTCCTGAAGAGAGCAAGAGAGACAAACTCACAGTGATCTAATAAGATTAATTTGTCTAAATGCTTTATGCATTGGGCCTAACACCTACTGCTATCTGCTGCTGACACATGACTGTGGAACATATATACAAATTGTTCTGCCAGCTCATGTTCACAAGTAGAAATCATGACACAGATATGATGGGAATGTCATCTAAGCTCACATAGTCATACGTGCTTCTATATGGGCAAAACCCTCTTCCGTATGGTCAAAACAGAAGGAGAAAGTAAAGGAGATGGGAGGAGTGTAAACAGGAGCACTTAAGGTAAAGGAGGAGGCTAAAGAAACGAAAGGCTGATGAAGGAATAGGTAAGAAGAGGAGAACAGCCAGAAGAGCCTATTTAACTGTACCTGAGTCCCTTTCCATTGCTGCGTCCGTGGAAGGCACAGATGCACACAGACGGACATGTGGCATTCTGTGCCTGGACAGCAAATGCCAAAGCCAGAAGGAGGTAAACACACAGGATTGTGTGCATAGTGCTGAGACAGGTGTCCTAGGAACGCAGTTGCAGAGTAAGAGTATGGCATTCCCAAACACCCTGCCATAGATCACAAGAGGTGCTGCAGGGATTAGCTGGGATTACTCTGGCCAAGAGCAGATAAACACTGTCACACTGTCACACACACTCTGAGGAGTACGGACAGGTTCATGCAGAAGTCAAGGTTCACCTAATTCTGTCAACTCCCTATAAGTCCAATTAAATGCATGGGAGATAACTTTCCACAATATTTTGGAGTGTTTCTGTGTGAATTTGTTCCCATTCATTCTGTAGAGCATTTATGAGATCAGACAGATATTGAACTTGAAGGCCTGGCTCGCACTCTGCGGTCCAGTTCATCCCAAAGGTGTTGGATAGGGTTGAGGTCAGGGCTCTGTGCGGGCCAGTCAAGTTCTTCCACACCGAACTCACCCAGTCATGTCTTTATGGACCTTGCGCACAGGCATGCTGGAACAGAAAAGAGCCTATATATACACACAGATGCATATGTAGTGTAACCCATCTGAAGCTGCCCCTAACCTGTTCATCAGTGGAAAGGGACTATCGTGGGGATCACTACAATTTGGAATCTGAAATAACAATCCCATGATCTACATCACCATAATTTTTCAAACACACAAATGGAACAAAATTCACAGAAACATAAAGAGATCAGTGGGGGGAGATCGGTGAAGAGAACAGTGGACATTTAAGGAAACACATGGTCAGGCAGCAACGGTCCCTCCCTCTCGACGTGCTGGTCCCTGCCCTCTCCTGCTGGAAGCATGGCGGCGGTGGTCACACGGGAGTGTGAGACGGAGGGTTGCAGTAAAGAAGCCAAACTCCAGTGTCCTACTTGTATTAAACTCGGGATTCAAGGCTCATATTTCTGCTCTCAGGTAGCGTTGCTGGAAGCTGTAGGGGGGTGGTTGTGTAGAAGGGTAACAGTGCTAACAGGCTGTATCTCTGGACCGGCCTGCTAAAACTGGGTTCATTCGGAGTCAGCCCAGCGAGGCAATCCGCTAAGTTAACTGTCCAGGCTCCTCTCGAGGTGAACTTATTGTTCAGACACTTTTTGGCGTGCGTTTTAAGCCTTTGGTAGGAGTCTTGTCACATAAAACGCACACTAGATGTTTAGGTGGTCGCTAACTCTATAGCTAGCCTAGCTGAGTGTGCTAGTTCAGCTAGCCCAGCAGCTCGATACTGGCTCCGAGTCAATCTGTCAAGACTGTGTGATACAAGCTGGACGAGCAGACAGGGATATTTTAGTCGCTCTGATAATTAGCGATTATTTTCATTCATATGCAGTTAGTTGATTTCTTCATAAGTTATTCAACGTTAAATTTGACTAGGGAGTTAAATTAAAGACATCGTTGTGCTGCTGCTGAATGAGGTGTCTCTCTAACGGCAAACCTCACTTTGCTTCAAGAAAAATAATGGTTAAAAAAAGAATAAAAGCAAATATGACAAGAAACTGTCCAATGAAATGGGCATGCAGAGTCTGTTGAGTCGTCTGTATAATATTTTATAACTTAGACCTCGTGTGCAGTGTGGCGACCACCTGTTGCAGAGTCTGTCAGGACCAGAGGTGTTTTAACTAACCAGACCGGGAGCCCCTTTCTCTCCTGCTGGACCCGAGAGAGGGACAGACAATCTGGATGATGGACACTGCCCGGTTAATATTCATCCTCATCAATATCTAACGCTCTGTAAATGCCCTATGGTTTAATAATTAATTAACATGTTCTCATGTCCGTTAAAAAAAGGCTCTATGTGTTTTTGGCAAAGCACTGAGAATGTGAGACCTGATTTCTTTACATCAGTTTGTCCACTAGCACTGTGGTGTGTCAAATCATATCGTTATGGCATGGTTTCTTTAAACTTGCAGATTTTAAAATCAACCCTCTGGTTGCTGTTTGTGTTCATAGGAATGTTTCAAAGGCAGCTGGTGTACTCACAAACTGCTCCACAAGAAAGCAAGTATGTAAGATTTCCCGTGTGTGTGTATATATGTATATATATATGTGTGTGTGTGTGTGTGTGTGTATGTGTATGCATTATTGGTGAGGGGGTGATTTGTCTCACTTCATTGATCTGTTTGAACAACAGAGGAAGACAAAACTAAGGATGAGGGCAAGAACTGTGTAGAGAAGGAAGTCAACACAGACCCCTGGCCTGGATATCGATACACTGGCAAACTGCGACCTCACTACCCTTTGGTATGAGCACAAATGGAAAAATGTCCACCGAAGACCAAAAGGAATGGTCAGCTGAGCGTAAATTTTGACTTGAACTGTTCTGATTGCTTATGTAGACGCCCATGCGGCTTGTTCCGGGTACCATCCAGAGACCAGACTATGCTGATCACCCGCTGGGTAAGACAGAAAAGGTTTTTACAGTCAGAAACAATAAAGCATAAGTTTAATGAGAGACATAGTAACATTTGACCCGCCAGCTTGTACTTCAGTGCAGAAGTGTCCAGCATCAGTCTTAGAATGTGATTTCTTGATAGTAACATGTCCGCTAAACCCTGCAAATAAAGATGTTTTTCTATTGGGTAGTGTTATACAGCAACTAATCTGAACCCATCGCAAAACATAACCATGAGAGGGGGCAGGGTTCTCTGAAGGCTGTGTGGTGGTCACATTATTACAGTAAACACAGACAGCAACAACAATGGGGTATCTTCAAATTCTGATTTGCTTTTTACTATGCAATTTAAAGAGTCACAGAAATGATTGCTAGCTGTTCGAAATATCTGTCATCTTGATTGATCAATCAATGGTCTGGAATATTTTTAGCTTCTCACATATTTTCCAGCTCGGTACGCTTGGCACCCTAGCATGAAGAAAAATCAAACTCAGCATGGGCACTATATGAGGTGGAAATAGAGGTGTAATTGTAATGTACTTACCACACTGCCCTGTGGAAAAACAGAATAGTAAGTTAAATCAGTTGTGTTTAAATCAGGAAATCATCAAACTATGCTCCCAAGATCTCTACATTACACAGTGCCAGCTTTTTCCTTTATTTTATTCTTTTGTCAAAGCTTCATCTTTTTTTTACCACATAACTGTAGTAAGTAAAACTGGAAATTGCAAATAGCATCTGTCAGAATGCACCCCAGCTGCCCCCTACTCTTTTATAGTGTCACTGAAGCCGCTGCCATAACAAAAAGACTTCAATGCAGTTTTATTTATATTAGCACATTATATTTGCAATATATTGAACTATATTGGCATAGTTTAAAGTGCATGTTTGTGTCAGAGATCTTTTAGAACACATCCTGTGTAATATATAATTAGAGATCCATGCACCATGAATCATTGCATGAAGTAATGTTTTATTTCCTCCAAAATGGAAGCTGCAGAATCTGCCTGTAAGTAACAGTGACGTGGACCATTACAACTAGGCTTTTAGTTTTAGTGTCTTACCGCTAGTTGAGCAATTAGATAGATGTTTCCAACAGGACTAAGAAGCGTTTGTCTGTCTGTGTGCCTGGTTCATACAGTATGTGTGCTAATACCATGCATACTTGTGAATGTGTGTTTACTAGCACTTCGGTGTGTGTGTGTAGTAGATTTGTGTGAGCGTGATGGCCCTGATGTTCGAGTGAATTTGCATCGGTGTGTGTGGTGTGTGTCTGAAGCTTTTCTCTTGCTCACTGCAGCAGCAGAGGTTGGCTTGTTGGCAGGTATGAGGCCCGTCGCCCCATGTGTTTGTGAGGCTGGTGCTGTGTTGTAGGGCTGTAACTAGTGATTATTTCTGGAATTCATCTATGAACTGTTATTCTTTTGGTGGACGTATCAAACCGTTATGGCTTCTGCCGCTTCCTCTTACTTTGCCCATGTCATAAAAGCTTGTTCCAAATGGTTCCCTGCAGCCCTTCCCTCTCAAGTGATGTCAGAAATGTGCAGATACTTAAGAGTGTTTGGAACGGACTTATGGGGGGCAGTGCATGGATTATAGACGTTTTATTGATCCGTTTCTGAAAAGCTCTAAACTTCTCTCAATAATCTGCAGTTGTTGTGCAGCTTAACAAAAGGGTAAATGAATAAAGAAAATATTATTTAACAATTGGAAACTAAAGAAATCCATCCATCCAATTGGTCAGAGCCTCACTTAACTACTTTAGTCACTGAGATTGAAGGAATTTTGCACTGTATGACACAACAAAGCAAAACCAAGTCAAATCTGAAAAAAATCTCTTTTTGTGAAGAAAATATACAACACACAATTTGTTCTTAGCCAGCATTGCAAGGAATTTGGAGTAAGAGATTAATGCTGTGTCCACATGAGTATAGTCTTTGCTAGTGGCAAATAAAGGTTGCTTCAAAGAAGAAACACCCTTTGAATAGCAAAATGAGAAATGAGACTCCATACAGCTTTACAGCCTTTTCAGACACACATGGACAGGGACTGCAAGACCACAAGTGCATCATTTGGGACAGGCCCCGAGTGCATCATTTGGGACAGGCCCCGAGTTCCCTTTTGTGAGACAAGTGATCTTTTTTTTTTTTTCTTTGATGGTGCAGTGAAGCAGTAGAAGCCATATTGCCCCCACCACTTCCTGCTGTGTAATGCAGAGTGTTAGTCAGTACGCACATCATAAACATCATAAAGCTTTAAAAAAATTTAAATATACCGTTTAAATATACAATAGACAATTTTTTTTCAATGCAGCCCATCAGCTTGATTGTTGCAGCCCTACTGTCTGGTCTTCCGGGGGTTTCTGAAAGAGTTGAGGATTTGTTATTGTCTGTGTTTGTTCGTGCCAGAGAGAAAGAAAAAGATTGTGGATGAGAACTAGATAGTCTTAATAAATGTGTAATGGCATGGCTCTGTCATCTGTTTTTGCATGGCTGGTATTGGTACTCTGCTAGTAACACCATTGTGAAGCTGTCTGATACCAGACCCTCATAGATCACAGGAAAAGTGAGTGGCAGTAGTAGTTGGTTTGTAGTAGCTGACGTGAAGACGATGATGCTGACGATCTGATAACGACAGCGTTAGTGTGTAGCTGGTTCGTTCTGATGGAAGGTTGTGTAGTAATTGCTGTGGTATGGACTGTTTGTTGGTGTTTAGGGATGTCCGAGACAGAGCAAACTCTTAAAGGGACGTCTCAAATTAAGATCCTCAATGCTGAAGAAATCGAGGGCATGAGGGTCGTCTGCAAGGTAAGCCCTTGGTTTTTTCTGAATGCATCTTTATTTACCTTTTGCCAGTTGCTTAAGTAATTGAATACTCTTTGAGTGCAAATGATTAAATGAACAGAATCAGAATTGCGTTTATTGGCCAAATATGTGCGCGAGCACATACAAGGAATTTGATTCTGGCAGATGGTGTCAAGTACAATACAATTAAAACAACAACAGTGATTAAAGGCTACAATAAACAATATACTGGGCAAATATAAAGTACAGTAATAAATCTACAATATGAATACATAATATGGATTTATGTTTATGATTATAATAAAAATGTTTATAAACATATATGTACAAAAGTACTATATATATTTGCTCTGTTTATAAATATGGATATATGTGTGAATATACATATGTATGTATAAACTATACAATATAGTAAATAATCTGGTATCAACCACTGGTATTACCCCACATGACAATTAAAGTTAATTAAGTGAATTGATGCCTAATTTAGTTGCATGAATAAAATATATATTTAATATTTGAAACACGAATTAAGCTCAATATGAAAATATGACCACATAATATGTAAAGGTGGTTTTTAATCATGCATGTCCGGTTGCTGAGTCTTCTGACTGTTGGGTGAATCTGTTACAGCTGGCACGAGAGGTACTTGACATTGCTGCCATGATGGTAAAACCTGGGGTAACAACAGAGGAGATTGATCATGCTGTACATCTGGTAAATTCTCCTTCTTCCTGCCGTTCATCTTTAGTTACATCTTTAAATACTTTTACATTCAGCTTTGAGTCCACTAGTTTGGGCTACAGTATGAAACATTTTTTTCATTTCATTTCTTTTCAGTTCTAGTATTTTCAGTATGCAATTTGTATTGCTTAATTAAGACCGTTTTTGTTGTTGGGCCTTTTTAAAAGCTCTGACTCAACTGTCAAAACAATAATCGGTAGATAACTCTGTTTCTAATGCACCTGATAGTGACGGCTCTGGCATCTGGGTAACTCATGTTCCTCTGCTTAAGGCATGCACAGCACGGAACTGCTATCCATCTCCACTCAACTACTACAACTTTCCCAAGTCCTGCTGTACTTCAGTCAATGAGGTCATCTGCCATGGCATACCAGATCGCCGTGCCCTACAAGAGGGTGACATCCTTAACGGTACAGACACAAAATATTCCCTCATCCACAAGTTTTCAAAAATAGATGGTGCCTTTAAGCAAGCTGCTACTCTAAATTTAAATTGTAAGAAGGGCACACACATCATCCACAGTCACACACTCACTCTGCCTGTAAGAAGAAAACTACTGACTGATTTAGGGCGAGTGTGTAGCCTCATAACATCTTTGGGCCAAGGGATTAGCAAGTTGTGTAAATGAATTAGAGTTGGTCACCATGGTATTATGACACAAGTAGACCTATGTCTTGGATCACCTTAATATTTACAGGTTTCCTTGCCTTATCACCAGATTTAGCTGATGGAGTTTGTCTGATTAAATGTCTGAATGCAAATAGCAACATTTATTATGTCTGTGTTTTTAACCAAAGTCCTCCTATTTCAGTGGACATAACTGTTTACCACAATGGATACCATGGAGATCTGAACGAGACATTTTTTGTGGGTGAGGTTGATGAGGGGGCAAAGAGACTTGTGCAGACCACTTATGAATGCCTAATGCAAGCTATTGATGCTGGTAAGAACTGACACTTTCAGATACATGCATATTTGGTTTTGTCACATTTTGTGTGTATATGCTTGCTGTGCATGTGCCCTATGGCCTCTAGAGGTCAGAGCTGCACTGCAGTATTTCATAGCTGTTCCGTCATTGTGCTGCTGTTGTGCTGTTTCTGCAGTGAAGCCTGGTGTTCGCTATAGGGAGCTGGGGAACATCATCCAGAAACATGCACAGGCTAATGGATTCTCTGTAGTGCGGAGTTACTGTGGCCATGGCATTCACAAACTGTTTCACACTGCTCCCAATGTACCGCACTACGCAAGTGAGCATCTATACACCCACGCATGCCACTTTAATACAGACAGACATACAGCTCTGGAAAAAAATGAGACCACTGGAAAAATGTTCCGTTTTTTTAGGTTTTATCTTTTATACATTTTTATAGGATTTTAAAGGAAATGACAAGACCGTACAAGAAAATAAGGGAAAAAATAGGGTTTACATGCCATCCAGCTACTCACATTGTGAGAGGAGAGTGTTGATAACAGTGTTTAGCTTTTTTTTGTTATACTTTTCCTCATTAAGATTAGATTCAGGTGATCACTAATCAGTACCTCATAAAGCAGAATGAGGTACTTGTGTAGGAATTGAACAGATGCTGGCATGGAATGGTTGTCACACTCCTAGAGATGCTGGTTTAAAAATAAATTGCAGTGGTCTCTTATTTTCCAGAGCTGCAGTACATTTGTGGCGAACAGGTTAGTTAGGCACATGGGTGTTACGCACTGTTGCATATAATATTATCAGAACGTATCACACTGAACAAACATTTCATTTGAGTTTTCTTTTGTGTAGAGAATAAAGCTGTGGGGGTGATGAAGCCTGGTCATGTTTTCACAATTGAACCCATGATCTGTGAAGGTAAGAGACTTGGATCATGGTTCTGTATAATTCATTGGGAAGTTTTTAGAACAGGTGGGGGGAGTAGTACTTTGAATGTACGCAATGTAGTGGATGTGAATTAAATGTTCCATCAACACACCTCTTTTCAAAAGAAGTAAAGTTAAAGACAGTAATTGTGTAGGATCTTGTATGCAACCGATGGATTATAAATCATGTAAATTGCAATGGGATTTTTTTCTGCCAAAATATTTGTTGATGTGTACAGCTCAGTCCTTTTGAAGCATCTGAACAAGGATTTTTCAAGGATGCATTAATGTTTTTGAATTCTTTTCTCCACTGCAGGTGGTTGGCAGGATGAAACATGGCCAGACGGTTGGACGGCAGTCACCCGAGATGGTAAACGCTCTGCCCAGTTTGAACATACACTTCTGGTCACCGAAACAGGTTGTGACATCCTCACACGTCGCCTTGATGACAATGGCCGTGCTCACTTCCTGTCGCAGATGTAGAGTGGTGGGGTGAGAACGCAGCCCCTTCCCCTAGTGGAGGACACATCCGCTCCGCCCCTATCAACGATCAGCCAGTCACACTGTGGTTCTCTGTTGGGCAAGAGATGATTGGCCGAGTGGCCATGTTGATGGAGTGTCTAATTGTGCGGGAAGTGGAGATTTGTTTATTTATGAATGTGTCATCTGAACAGTCACATGACTCGGTTTGGATCTGATCAGACCAGAAGGCACTGACCTTTGACCTGCTTGCAGTGCTGCCACTCTGTCTGCTTGGGGGCGTGTGTGTGCGTGCGCTTGTGTGTGCATCTGTAGTCTGCCGTACTCATGTTTGGGATGTTTCAGTGTGCTGTTTGAATGGTCCTTGTGTGACATGAAGACAAGTTGTGTAAGTGCACATGTGTGTGTGTGTCTGTGTGTGTGTGTGTGTGTGTGTGTGTGTGTGTGTGTGTGTGTGTGTGTGTGTGTGTGTGTG
>JBBPDH010000144.1:10355797-10372692 GCA_037974565.1 Clupeocharax schoutedeni
GTTTCCTCCCATCTTTAAAGATAAATATCTAAATACTGTACAGAATTACATTTAAAATGCATATTGTTCTGGTACATTTGGAAATATATTTCCAAATGTACCAGAACAATATGCATTTTAAATGTAATTATATAATGATTATGTCTGTATATGTTTACACTTACTCACAAGACTCTTGGGTTTCCACTAAATGATGTCAGGAAGCAAAGTAGTCAATATGAATGTGTAATGCTCTTATTACATAATAAATATCATTTCGTAAAACTAAATTGTGTTTCTCTGTGGGATACAGTTGGAGCTCATGGATTTAAAAGTCCAATTACTGATTAACACTCATACTTCTGATTCAATCATGCTCATTCTATCCCTGACTCACATCCCTGAATCATTTTATTGGAGAGTCACTTTCTGGCTTAGGTTTCTGTGACCCTTTCCAAAAGGCTAAAGTGATATCCTGTGGCCTTTCTTACGCATAAGTCTGCATTAATTTGGTCAAAAGAATGGTATAAAACCTGTTTCTTTAGATACTCCTTAGATGATTGGTTCTTTGATCCAATCTATCTTCCTGAGAAGTCTAGTTCCAGCTACAATCTGCAACACCTGCACGGACTTCTTCAGAAGTCCCTGTTTTACTGGCGTGTCAAGTGAGGGGGAGGGGCAACATGTTACATTCAGACTAGAGCTAAACATGGCAGGAAAGTAAACCTCTCTTGGTGACCTCTGCCGTAGATGGTGCGAACCTCACATAACCCATCTCAGTTCTCTCTCTTTGCTCAAACATTTGATTGTTAACAGTTGTTTTGTACTTTGTGAAATACCAGCTGCAGTATTTAATGTTATGGAGTTCAAGCGCATTCTTACCGCACCTTTAGCAGCTAGACAGCCCTGTAGTATATAGAGTAAGACTGAACCTTTAAGTAGAGTTAAATTTTTAGTTAGATTTCCAGATAAAAGGGCAAGTATAATGTTGCCCTTTAGTGCACTTGGGTGGAGAATGCAGGAGTAACTAGAAGGATACATCCAAATGACAATGCAGCATTCCTCTTGCAAAAATAAAGTATCACTGCCATGTATCATTCTGTTGGAATAAAGTCATATATTACTATTCTTCGCTTTTAAAGTGCGTTTTTTTTAACATCCATGCTAGTCATTAAAATGCATTCACTCACCAGTCCGTACAAATTGATATTCAAGGAAAGCATGCATCAAAAGCACACATGACAGCAAAGAATTTCTTCAATACAGAAAACCTCTGCAATCACGTCTCATCCCTAAAGAGACACAACTGTACGCAAAAATTTGAACAACCCAGTTAAATAGATGTTTTGTGAAAATAAAGTTAACACATTTGCTACTGTGAACAAATCTAAAGGCATAGGGGTGTCAAACCTTTGCATAAAACTGTACACCATTTACTGTCACCCTGCTTCACAGTGCCTTGTAAAAGCATCTTATTGTTCCAATTTCCAGTAACATATCATCTGTGTCAGAACAAAACCTGTATCTCCGAGGTTCTAGCTTTACATGAATATTTAAAATGTGAAAAAAAAACAAAAAAATGGAGGTAGGAGGTTTTGACATGACAGAGACTAATTATATAACAAGATAATTGAATACTTTTGCAAGGCACTATTTATGCATTCAAAGTAGTCGGAAGCTGTCAAAACACAGCCAAAAATGCCATTCACAATAATGCTCTGAGGACACATTCATTCAGCTGATCCGTATTAGGGTGGGGAGAGACAGAAAGAATCGTTCTTGCTCCCCTTCTCCATCTTTCATTTGGCCGGTCTTGCCGATGCCTTTACTTCTGTATGTAGATGATGACAATGCAGAGAGTTCCCACGAGGCCTAAGGCCTGGATACCCAGGAACCAAAGGAGTAGCCAAAAGAGCAGGACCACCACAGGCTCTACGATCTTCTCCCCAAAATAGAGCTGTGTGAACCCCACACCTCGCAGACATTTATTTAGCTCGCCAAATAAAGTTCCCAGTCGCTCACAGTCATCAACCAGTGCTGCATCTGGGACAGTATCTGCTGCGGCCTGAGGCTCCGGCTCACTGCCTGTGGTTCCTAGAGGACGTGCCCTTGTCCTCAGGTGATTCTGGGAAAAGAGGAGAGTGTTTGGTTAAATTAAGCCAATACGATAGCCTGTTTCTGTAGAAAGTGACAGAAAGCCTAGAAAGCCCATAAAAGGACAAAATGCTCATAAACTATTATTTTGAGGTAATTTATAATTATGCTATTTATATCATCATGTCCCCCACCCTTGTTAGCCCTTCATGTGTCTTGGACAGATCAGGCAGCTCTTTATAGAAAGAAGCTAAGTGTAAATGCAACCAAAACATGAAATGGACAATGCACTGTAGACAGATTTCTATCTGTCCATTCTGACCAGCTCAGCAGGTGCTTTGAAACACACTGGAGATGCAAACGGGTCAAATGCTCATGTAAAATGCTCATGCAGCCATACAAAGCTGCATAGAGCATTTCTGTGGTCACCAATGGATATTTTGGAATTCATCAGATTTGCTTGTGATGTGGAAGAAGCACCCTTAATGACATCTGGAATCCTTTCTATATAGCAGATCCACTTTCGTGGCCAGATGTAATTAGTGGGTATATCTTATCTAGAAACTGTCTAGCTCAATGGAATAAAATGCAAATATGCCCGAACATGGTGCAGGCACAGCAACAAACTGTCGGAACATGTAAGAGCAAGCCTGTCTGATGTATGTAGGCTATGTGCGCTCTTGTATGTTCTTTTTTTTTTCTACTAAATGTCCCTGTAATGGATGGTAAAATGCCTAAAGACTGATGTTGTGAGGTCATTGTGTTGTCCTCTGCCATCCTCAAATGAAGTTAGATTTGTGGTCGGGCTTAGAGTAAAGCAAATCATTATGGTTAGGCTTAGGAATACATTATGCATTAAGTGCAAGTCATCGAATTAGACTGTGGTTGAGTGTAATTCTAGACAGCTGCAGCATACATATGTGCTCCACAACATGCACATGGACATGTATGTGAGGCATTTCATCATAGTGTTAAATATGAATCATTGGAGTTTGTTAATGTGTACAGAATATATGATGCGGAAGTGCACTGTATTCTGTTGATAGGCTATAACCTCAAAGATACAGGAATGAAAACAGCTAATGTAAACATGTCCTTAATACAGCAGTGAATAATATGTTTAAACAACATTTCTCAGTTAGACAGACAATATAAAGTTGGGATCTTCCATAATTCCATAATTTAATGTTTGAGGTGTAATTAAAGTCAGTCAAAGCGGTCAGATGTGAAATGGTTCATTACAAAGACACCTAACGACTGTGATTACAGTGTTCATGATAAGAACCAAAGGAATAACCTTTCTACATTGTAAAACTATTGCCACTTTATATCCTAACAGCAGTGAAGCAACATGTGTCTCCCTATATTAGTTTTTATATGTAACCATGGTGAAACCTAAGAAAAAAAGGTGGCCAAAGTTGCTTACATCTCCATCATTGCTAGATTTTACTAGAAAACACATTTTTAACTCAAACTTTTTCTAATAACTACCATAAAACAGTCTAAGGCATCAAGTATTAACCATTTCATGTACAAATGTACCAAGATGTAGCTCCTTGAGGCAGTAAACATTTCACTCTTAGGTGACTTTTCTTACACCTAAAATATTTCATTTTGTAGAAATGTTGAACAACCGGAGAGGTTTCCTTTTGACGCAAATGGCAAGACTGGAGATTATGTAAATAAGATTGTTATTTGGCGGAATACTGCACCAAGTGCTTGATTTTGTGGGGAAAATGAACGTTAACGTTTACACCCGAGCAAAAACAGACTTCAACAACACAAGAGAAACAAGCCATATGTGATTGGGCTGCTGGAGTCACAGCAACAGCCACATGTTTACATGACAATCTCTGAGGAAAGGATATCCAGGGAGACATTCCGTAAGTAAAGAGGACGTTTTAAAGGTTTGTAAGGTGTGAATGTGAACGTATATTAGTTAAAAGCCAGAGTTCCTGAGTAAAGACTGATTTTTAACAGGATAGGAGAAGAGCTGCTCACCTGTTCTGCAGCACACCTGCTTGGACCTCCCCCCTCCAGCAGACAACGGCCACGAATCACTCCTGCGTCTTTCACAGTAGACACCCGACTCGCCATTTTATCCCAAAACGCACAGAGTTGGTGTTTTTATTTCTCTTGTTGGTGCCTGGACCGAACTGACGGAGGGCTCTTTGACTTTTGCTTCCTGCCAAACACACACAGCGTGACGTCACTGAGGTGGCGCCTTCAACAGCACGAGGTGGCTTTTAGAAAACAATTCATTTACACGCAGCACTTTTAATGTCCCACTGTCCCATTACGAACCTTTCTGATTTAGCATTTTACAAAGGTGCAGCGATGTACCTTTTGTTGCACCAAAATTGCTAATTCAGTCCACAGCTCTTGTGCCCAGCCTGAACAGTAATAAGCACGAAGTTATCACTTTCAGAAAGAGATGGTGGCTGTGACTGTTGGTTCAGACGATGTGATGAGGAGTGTGTCATATTTCGAGCTCAGAGACGATGTTTAGCCCTACATGTCTCTCTAAAAGGCTCTGGTCTGCTCCATATGAGGCCCGAGAGTGAACGAGCCAGAATGTAAAATGGCGACTGCAGAGCCGGTGAGTTGACTCGTTACTCCTTTACTCTTCAATTCCAGCTTTTTCTCGAACTTCTGTTAAACAGATGTGGACCCCACAGTAGTAATAAGTGCATAGGTATGTTTGGTTCAAATAAAACTGCGCAATGTCGCCCGTTCGTCAATTTTAACATGGTTATTCGGAGTGTTTGAATGGGATAGCTGCTCAACTTCACTCAGTTCTCACACAAGTTGGGCTGAGAGTCGTCTCGGCTTGTTTTGAGTAGCCGGAGCTGGGTTTACTAGTCATTTCTATTCAGGACTATATTCGTGCATCCATGTGGACAAATTTGTATATATATTATTGTTTCACCACATTAATACATGCATGCTGTCCCCCATAGCGTTGTAAATGGCTAGCAATGTTTTTTTTTTTTTTTTTTTTACCATGACAACATTAGCTAGCTAGCTAGCTGCCCCTTCTTTTATTTATTGGTTTTTATGTGTATTTATCCATTCGATTTGGTCTAGGTGTTTTCTTTAAAAAATGTATAATGTTCACAGTATGTAATTCAGGCTGTATCTATATTTGCGTGCTCTCAAACGCCACGACATCTGTTAGTATCCAGAGGCTACTCAGTTACCCAGCAAAGGGTTATTTTGAATGACATTAAATAAATTCTGAAGTATATATGTTTCTGTCCGTTTAAACTCGAAATACGTCGTATAATGTGGTCTAGTAGTCTTGAGGTACTGTTTGTTGTTCCAGCTGTTCACTTAGTACTGAGTTAAACAGCGATCTTTGTTGAGTTTAACTGAGTGCATGCTTAGTACAGTCCTTCCATTCAACACAAATGTGACCCCGTACACACTATATGGACAAAGGTATAGGGACACACCTCATAATTATTGAATTTAGATGGTCCCTTACTTGTAGTTGAGACAATTTCTCACAATGCCATGCTTCCACAGTTTGGGGAAGGCTGTTTTCAATTCCTGCATGACTGTGCCCCAGTGCACAAATCAAGGTCCATAAAGTCATGGTTGGATGAGTTTGGTGTGGATTAACTTGACTGGCCCGCCCAGAGCCCTGACCTCAACGCTATCCATCACCTTTGGGATGAGCTGGAATGGTGATTGCAAACCAGTGCCTGACCTCATAATTGCTTCAAAGAATGAATGGACATAAATTCCCACAGACATACTCCCAAATCTTGTGGAAAGCCAGTTCCATAATAAGTCTATATTTTTGAATGCAGTGTCATTAAATTGCCTGTTGGTGTAATGGTCAAGCATCCAAGTATATCCAAATATATGTCCATATAGTGTACTTTGGCATGGCCTTCAGCCCAATGCTTGCTATATTCCTGCCTCAAGATGAATGATCAGAGTAATGGTTTGTATGACTGAACTGGGCTATTCTCTACACTCCTGATTGCGCTTAACCATTGGTGTTTGTTTTCCCGCTCTCAAGGAAATCATTTCAAATCCATCCAGGAGTGAAGAGGAGAACTCAGAAGAGACAAGCCAGGAGATTGTCAGCCCTGAGTGTTATATCAAACATCCATTACAAAACAGGTGAAACCTAAGTAACTTAGAATCCCCTCTGGTTTCCATATTAATAAACTTTATATTTTTGAACACTGTGGAAAAATACATGTGTTTTATATCCTGAGCTGGTTCTTTCTCATGCTTTCCCTCATGTCTGTTGGTGTAATACATTGTTTTTGATTATAGGTGTCACTGTAAATAACACATTTCTTATATGCTTGTTTTCAACAGGTGGTCTTTATGGTTCTTCAAAAATGACAAGAGCAAAACATGGCAAGCAAACCTGCGGCTGATTTCCAAGTTTGATACAGTTGAGGATTTTTGGGCGTAAGTCTTTTGCGTTGTGTTTACATTAATTTGTTTCTTTCCACATCATGGTAATTGAACCTTTATCGCATTGTCATTAGCAGCCTATTTTGTTGTAATTATTTATACTCTGCATATTGTCATCTTGGATCTCTTTCTTTTTGGCTGAGGTTTACAATGTTTTAAGATTTTATGACCAACAGAATAATAGAAATACGCTTTTTGTGGGGGTTCTGTCCAAGAGTACCCATGTATAGTGAAAAAACGTGTTTTGTTTAAAAAAAACAAAAAAACTAAAATGTCTCTTTTTATAGTGTAAACCCTACGTTTGCCCCCACATATGCTCCCAGAACAGTGTCATTTTAAACTCAGTTTGATGCATTACCCTTTAAAGAAAATGTAAAGGTAAATCAATATTCAAATTTAAATTTCCCGCCAAGACATGCAGCTTGGAAGGTTGCAGGACAAAAGTATTGGGACATCGTGGCAAGGTGAACAGTTTTCGGAGAATCAACTTGGGCTAAAAATATGAGGGCTTGTTGGAAAGGTCTCCTGAGTTTGAGTGCTTGCACTGCGAAGAAATCACGCTTCGAAAAAAGTGCTTCCAGGTGGACGACAGCCCAAAAAATGTTTGCCACAAAAAAGGCAGAGGATATTAGCAGTTTCCAAGGTGTTGTGGGGATTTCCGCATAAAACTATGAATTCGGTTCTCAAAAAAAATCTGTGTGACTGAATACGTGAGTCATGATCCACGTAAAACTGGGGGATTGCTGTAGTCCAAAATTACTTGGAATAAAATATTACAATGAAATTTCCTTTGCAAGTTAAGAATATACAATCTCTTTGATCTTTAGTTTTTGCATATAGAATGTTTGTTTTTGACTGAGAATACACTTCATAGTAAAGAATGTACAACATATCAATTATTGAGTGTAGCAATATGCATCTTCAATATATTTGACTTTTTCTGATTGAGTCTATTGTTTTCTTAGGCTTTATAACCACATTCAGCTGTCCAGTAATTTGATGTCTGGTTGTGACTACTCATTGTTCAAGGTGAGTTCAGTTTGAAACTTTTTAAGCTTTGAAACTTTGAAACTAATCTGTTTCTGGAGGAAATACAGTCTCTAAAAGTGTGTTTTGGACATGATGTATTGTAGGGGTGCAAAGTTTGTGCTTTAATGTGGAGATTTTTAAAATGGCCTTTTCCCTCTCATGTGCTGAAGGATGGTATTGAGCCCATGTGGGAGGATGAGAGAAATAAGAAAGGGGGCCGCTGGTTAATCACGCTCAACAAGCAGCAGAGGAAACATGACCTGGACCGCTTTTGGCTGGAAACAGTGAGTGTCCTTGTCGATCTGCTCCTTCAGCCTGCTTTTACAGGGCCAGTTGCAGCTCTGATTTTCTAATGTATTTATTCTGTGCCTGCAGCTGCTTTGCCTCATAGGAGAGTCTTTCGATGACTACAGTGATGATGTATGTGGTGCTGTAGTCAATGTCCGAACGAAGGGAGATAAAATAGCCGTCTGGACAACTGACTATGAGAACAGAGAAGCCATAACACACATAGGGTGAGATGAATATACACAGATGCTTTTAAAAAAGCCTCTTAACATGGGCCCATGTTAATTTGTATGTATTGAGATACTTTAATTTTTTGAGCAGTATACATTGTGTGTGTGTGTGTGTGTGTGTGTGTGGGTTGGTTGACTGGTTGTTTGTCTCCACAGGAGAGTATATAAGGAGCGGTTAGGCATCCCTATGAAAATGACCATTGGCTATCAGTCTCATGCTGACACAGCCACTAAGAGTGGCTCAACTACCAAGAACAAGTTTGTGGTCTGAAATTCTCAGCCCAATTTTGTGCTGTTTTTTTTTTTTGTTTGTTTTTTGTTCCTATTTGTCTCTGTCTTTCTCTGTCTCTATCTCTCATGCCCTTTTCTCAGTGTTGAATGCTCTTTGATGCTGTTATTGGGTTTGTGTATCAAATCCTACCCTTAACCAAAGGTTATACATTTTATATACAACTACTTCCTTGTTGAGATTCCCAGTAGAAATCCCTTCACAATTCAGACCACGCAAACTTTTAAGGAATCCAACTCTTGAAGTATGTCCATGGGAACCACCTTACACTACAAAAATAAAACGGCGGACATGTTGTTGATGATAATCGACCCAACCAACTGGCATATCCATTGTTGAACAGAACTTTGTAAAATATTTGATGTATTCGTTTTAAAACAAATCTGTGTTAAATTGTGTTATTTAACGGCTGAGGAAAGAAAATGCCTGTGTGCTCTTATCCAGCAGCCACCATGCTGCAGTGCCTAATGAACATTTTAATTTATTCAGATTTATCTTAACATTTCATTCAAGTGGCTTAAGGCCACTAGATGCATGTGTAATCAAGCAAATCTTCATATGCCTGCCTTATTTCTTTCAGCATTAACATTATTAAATTTGGGGTTTTGCAATTCAGTATAAGCGTTTTTTATGTTTTGAATTATTTGATGCAGGTTTTACATTCCATAAATATCATACAGGGCTTTAATGATGCTACAATGGGCATAATTTGTCCTTATATGAATGTAATTGGCTTTGATTTCATTCAGCAAAGGCCCAGCATTATTACTAAGTCCATTAATAAAATCCTTGTATGTGGATTTATTTCTATAAAAATCTGCAAAAGTCTTCAACTTTACTTTGTTGCGTGTTGCATGAACCTACATATAAAAAAAAAAACATTGGAGTGTTTTATATGATTATGTAGTTTGCTGCTGGTTATCTGTGGGCATCCCAAAACGTGAACAAAACCGCCAGGAGTTCGCCTCAGAACTGAATGTGCATAAACTCTGAGAACAAAGACCTTTGGTGTATCCAGACTGATAAAGTAAAATCTATGAAGTTGATAGATATCCTGACCTCATTATACAGTACTGCGCAAATTTTCCCAGAGTATGATAGTGGCTTTCTGCCAGCAAAGTTAGCTTTGAAATAAATGCAAAAAAACAAGTAGAAGTACAAATAAATAAGAAAAAAGTATCAAGATTTGTATTGGTTCCAGATTTCTTCTCGATGCCTCCAGCCATGGGTGCCCTCTTGGACTACAGCTGAGATGTAGCGCACAGCACACACAAACCAGAACTCTCATGGAAACTACAAGTAATACTGGGATTCCAGAAGAAACACATTGATACAACTGAATAAAGTTATTTGTAATCCTTTTAGGTTTATGTTGTATGTTTTGTTAATGTGAAGAAATACTCTACTCATCTAAACAGTTTTTAAATTGCTTTTGTAGGGGCAGAAGAAGTGAAGTCAAAATATAAGTTGGGAAATATATAAATAATTCGACACTGTTTACAAATATTTACTGCTTCCAGGGTTCTTGAAATATTGAATCATACAATCCAAGTGTTACTGGAAATAAATAATTATATAACTATCCTATTCATAACTGTGTAGTAGCAATAATAATAAACCTTGAGTATGGCAGTCCAAGACCAATCAGACACAGCCAGTGGAGCATATATTTGAGGCTAATTGGGCTTCTGTGGTTTCAGCTATTCTTCTCTGTAACAGTAAACAAAGCCTGCATGTGATATATTACCTAGAAAACTTTTAAATTAGCACAATGAAAATTGATCATCTTCACCCAATTAATTGTGATTAATATACACTGGGTATGTAAATATTCTAGATATGATAAATTGAAGAAACAGTTGATCTAGTTTTAGTTTTTTTTATATTTTGTGTGTGTGGTGCTTTTGCCTCCACATCATGCTGCCCAATAATGCGAGCAAGCCTCTCTTAAGGGTGGCAACAGTGCTGTAGGTTACTAACAGCTGTGCCTGTCTGACACGTACTGCTGCAACAGCCTTACATATAACACTGATCTGTGCAGATTTCATGTAACTACATTATGGAAACTATTAATATGCAGATGCCACTTTCAAAGTTAGTATATAACATATTGCACATGCACACTCATTGTGTTCCAGCTGGGTGTCGTGTGTCACCTGCAAGTGTTTGATTTGGGTCAGCTCAGTTTAATACTCGCCGCCTCTGCTCTCTTTGATTTGATTTAGTTTGCCTTGAAATCTGTTATGTTGCAAATCTAATACATATTAATGACCCCCAGAGTAATTTAGCTCATGGCCCTAGCATGCTGTTCCATCTGGGCCGGCACAGCGTGGTCCTGGCGGATGAAGAGAAGCATGTGGCTTGTGAGAGAGAAAACAGTGGGTTAAATTGCATCTACGGGTGATTAAGGCACAAATAAAATAATCAGTAAAACAAAATGAACTAAATGTTTGTGTCTCTGTGCTTTTGTCAGCACTTCTTGGCTCTGAAAAAAAGTAACCTTTGCTTATCGACCATTATTACAGTTAAGTGCAATGGTAGACCTAATCTTTCTCAGATATTTCAGCCTGAGGCTCAGTCCAGCTCTGAACATGCCCTCAGGAACACATCTCTATCTTGGCCCAATTTTTAAAATCATGCCCCACATAAGACTCTGGAGGTGTAATGTGGTGCAAAATAGTATCTCTACCTTACTGAAACAGAGGTGGAAGCTTGGAGGAGGAAGGAATCGGCAAAGACTGAATTAGGAACCAGGAGAATGTGGTGTCAGCACAGGCCACTTCCAGACTTGAGAAGCCATTAAGATGTTGCTGCTGGGCTCACACTGAGGGCATTGTAAAGCTTTCTGCATTATACTCAACGCTCGCTGATTATGACAGACATTAGCAAAGTCCCATCTCTTCTATTCATGATGTATCCCTCAGTGCCTGAGTGTGTTCTAGTCTTGAAGCTTTCAAACCTTTCACACTTTTGATGACAGCATGGTATACCTTTTTTAAACCTTTGAGGCTTTCATTGTAAGCCCTTGACTAGTTCATGATTAAACCCGAGGTTGGACTTTGTAGAGAAGAATCTATGTCAAGTGTAATTTTGGTGCCCATGCAAAGCGGCTTCGTAGAGAAATTCTAAGAATATTAATTAATGGCTTCAAAGCTTACAAATTCAAATATAATAATTCCCTGAAGGCGTAACATACACCTCCATTTCTTAATTGCAATGTAACCTTATCTATGGAACTATGGAAATGCACAGCCGAATCTATATTTTGTTTGGTTTATTTAGGAGAAACACTTTTTGGGTAGCAGGCATATACACTAAATACCAAAACCCATCCAGCTGCCCTGTCTCATTAGTGAATCCAGGCTCTTTAAGTTGTACCTGCTGCTGACGGGTGTTCGGTTGCAAATACACAGCTTGTTAAATCTCTATAGGAAACCTCTGCAAATAGAATGGGAAGCTCTGGAGCAGCCACACATTAGTCTAGGGTCACTATGCCCAATGCCAGCTACGGGGTATAAAGTTAATCAGCGTTGAGTAGGTGCGTACAAACTTTTGGACCTTTATGATCAGTTTCCCAGTCCCAGATCTTAATCTTAATTTTAAAAGAGTTTTCAATATTAATCACCATTATAATTGTGTTATACTTGATCAGAAAATTTCATTTAAGTTTTTCTTTTGCACAGAAGATATTTATTGGCAGCTGGGGCCCAGCCCACAGGTATACCTGCAGCACAATTCATACATGTGTCTAAATAAGACTACAATCACTTTTTATGTCCCAGTTTAAGACTTAATATCTGCAAAGTGATTCATATATACACAAGAGAGATGCACTATTAAAATGTGGAGAGCAGTTTGCTGGTGCTTTGACACCTACAGTAGAAACAAAAAAAAAATGCAGACGTTCATTAGCAATTCTGCAGAGCATCAGTAAATTAGAGGGCCTTCTCAAGCATAGTGTTTGCCTGCTCTCAATCCGCATCTGTAATGAGAAACATCCAAATCACTCACACTGACCCTCAGTAAATGTTCTCTGACATTCTGCTCATTAGTTACTGAAACATATCTGGGAGATGAAGCACTGCTGGAGTCTCATTTAAGCTTGCTTTAAACGATTCAGAAAAATGTGCCACATCTCGATCTCTTTGCCTCGTACACATACGCATCCACACACATGCATTCTTCTTAGGTGACTCAGTCAAGTCTCAATAGATGACAGCATGATGTGGACCTATAAAAATACTGCAGGAACAAGCACGATCCTGCACACTGGGGAGTGATGGATGGTGGGTGTAAGATGGACACTTTAAACAGGAAGACCACTCAGCATAGTTCCTAATGTGATCACAGTATTGACTTCTACTGCTATTCAACAGAAAGGACTAGTGTTGTTAAAAGGAAATATATACACTACATGGAGCACATGTATGTACTAGTGACGCATTCATTCAATGTGTTACTGTGTGTTACAGGCTTTAGACATACAGGCTGAATACATGGGAAAGCTTTTTGTATGGCCACTAGATGGAGACTTGGTCCAATTAGCAATCTTTTCACTGGCTCAGAGTCGATGCCCATAGGGGCAGCCTGTGAGAACGATTGCGAGTGATCTGACATTTTAATGGCTTTTTAAAAAGCTTTCTGGGTAACGTAAGAAGGGCAGCTACACTCCTTCATCTTCTGAATAAGTCACCTCCATAACTGACAGACTGAGAAATCTAAGTAGCTGCCTAACCCAAATAAGGCTGTCTAAGTTAGGATATGGGCTATCCATTACTCTGGGGGCAGTTTTCTGTATACATACATATTGACAAATGTACCACCACAGTTCCATACAGCTAGGAACTACTAGGCCTTCATACATGATAAACTGAAGGGTTTTTAAACATATGTTCATACTTTTTATCATGGGCTCAATATGTAAGAAAGAAATCTTAGTAAAAAGATGTTAAAGGCACATTGCTTCTTTTCCAATACATAAAAGCCATTAAAGCAGCATCATTCTGTGTTGCTGTAGGGAGGTGAGGATTGCACTCTAATACAGAGCAGCTATCTCCTTTGGGTCACTTATTTGCACACTGTACAGTCTAAATGAGGTTTTAAAGTCACACACATATACCCACTAGCCTAATTTGGTCTAATCAGGCCTAATGATGTGCGCACACACAGACGATTGGACAAGACTCATGTCCTAGAGCATATTCTCCTTGTTGTCAGTCTCAACTGTTTAAAGATTCCAAACAGAAGATGCGTATTTCCGTGCAGTGGCGTTGATAGTATTTGGTTTGGGTTCATTTTTGTGTGCAAAGCCATCATTTAACCATTAACAATAGGACAAAGAAAGTGCAAAATACGGTGCAAAATAGCAGCCCACAACAATTTCAGTGTCACTGCTATTCTGAGAGTGATTATAATCCAGATAATACCTGCTCATTTGTAATCCTGTGTGGGGTATCTTTTTTGTGGGTGCTTACTTATTATGGGAATAATTCAGTGAATAATTCTACTTTGTTGATGAATGAAAGCTTTTTGATTCATCTGTTCCTTGTTGGCAACATTAGCATGTATCTTTGACTTGTTCCTGTAAGTAGTGAAGGTGCCATAAGAGAAGTGAGAGATTTTTCCCTACTGCTGTTACTGAGGTTGGTTGTTTCCCACTGGACGATTCTCGGTGGTAACGAGGTGGTGCCAGTCTTGCACTCTACTGCAGGCGTTCAGTGCCGCGCGCTGTGGACGGAACGGCTCGTGGCAGGAGTCCCGCGAGGCCCTGATGGTTTCCCATGGCAACGGAGTGGCGAGCGAGGGTCTGGTTATGGAGGGTGAGAGAATCACACTCGCACTGACGCTTTTTATCAACCGTTCTCACCAGTCAGCCTTTTAGAGAATAATAAAGCACAGCACAGCCCTCATGAAAGTCTACAGTGATTCAAATTCAAATGTAAACATCGAACATGGCAAAGTATTCCTGTATCTGAATTTCATTTTCATACTCGTTTTTGCCCATTGAGGTTCAAAACGAAAATTTACCCTGACAAATGCCAGTTTCATTTCCTAGCCAAGCTTTGCTTTTCTCTTTGTAACAACTTTAAGCAAAGGTTGCCTCCCCCTCCACAAATCTGGCAGGCCTCTATGAAACATCAAAGAATCCCTCTGTATAATGAATCAAGCTCTTCTGAAACTTGTTTACTTAAGCTCGAAAATGTCTCATCGTTTATTCATGGATGATTTTGTTTGAGACTTCAGACCTGGTCTTTTGTTCTCACTGAAGAAATCGCTGGTGCTTGTGTGCAATTATTTGCCAGTAAATCTCTCTGGATGTTATTCAGGGCCACAGGCCCTAAGAGGTTCAACAGGAAAGTCCTCACCTCCATCTCCAGTGCCATTTTCTCATTTAATCTAATCCCTCTGTCTACGTCTCTCCCTGTTCTCACATCCAGACTGTCCCCTGGGGCGCTGACCCGTCATCAGAGAGCTGAGTGGAACTCATCCATCCAGGCTGCTGTTCTTTACCGCGGTCAACACACACAAACACGTGTATGTTTTACAAACGTTGGCACCGCAAATTATTTTGGTATCAATAACCACGAGGACATGATAGCATTTGGCCTTGGTGTCCCTGTGTTAGTACTGCTGTAAAGCAATGCGAATACTCATCCACCTTTGCAGATTTATGAAGATGAATCCGTTAATGTCAGTTAGTGTCTCATGTGCCATGTGTATTGAGCTCAAAGCTAAACTCGCCTGCTAGATACTTTTCATTTCCTGACCAGTAGATCAGCCTGGAAGTGACAGGAGATAGAAATAGCCTATTGCCGCTGTCACAACACAGCAAAACCTGTCTCCATTTCTAACAAGTTTTACATTTACTTTAAATACACTGACCATTCTTTTTATACTCACTTAGGCTTGTCATATCTCAGGGTAATAAAATCACAATTATAATCCCGCTTTTGCCACTCTGTTGAGAATCTGTTTTGAAGGGGTTTCTTTCAGCAGCACCACTATGATTCTATTCTGCTGATTGCAAATGCTCTGGCTTCACAAAACTGTAAACTACACACACACATACACACACACACACACACTTGCTATTGTCCTATGTCAGCTGTTCCACTGCTGTACAGTACATTAGCTATCCATCCATCCATTCATCTTAGCTAAATTCTCAGTAGGAAAGCGCTTATTACATAAATGGTGAATTTCATTGGCCTTTATTCCTTTCGGATGCCACCCGGGACTCGTTTATGCCGTTTGCGCTGCAGTTTGTGACCGTATCTTTTATAGAGGGTTATCTGTCTTTTGTGAAGAAGCAACGTACTAGAGTCAGACAAGCCGTCGGTTAAAGGAGTTTAGCATGGCCTTCGTACTCATGGTAGTTTCTTTTCTTTTCTTGTTTCAGTATTAGGGTTGAAAGTGTTCATGTGCATGTTGCGTCAGTGCTAGAGATGGTGTTGTAGTCCTTGTAATCTGAGAGAAGGAGGCAGCTTTAGGGCGTTTGGCTGCAGCTATTTTAATCTTAAGGCTGGAGCATTAAGTCAGTGCACTGAGGCAAACGGTAGAGCTGTAGAGGCACTCCCTCAGGGCTGCCCAATAACACTAATAAAGCTAAAGAAAGAAAAGAGCACATGTGAATTACACAGAGAAATGTGTGTGTGTGTGTGTGTGTGTGTGTGTGTGTGAGAGAGAGAGAGAGCGAGAAAGTATAAATATTCACATTTGAACTGACAGCATTCACAGTATATGTTTGTGTGTTGTATCTCTGTGTGCACGCGCCGAAAACAGCGCAGGCCCATTGAGGCATGGACACCACAAGACATCTGAAGGTGTGCTGTCGTGTCTGGCACTGAGATGATAACAGCAGGTCCTTTAAGGCCTGTGAGGTGGGACTAGTATATCTAGCACATCACATAGATGCTTAATTGGTTTGAGATCTGGGGATTTTGGAGGCCAAGTCAACACCTTGAACTCTGTGTCATGTTCCCCAAACCATTCCCGAACAATTCTCGCAGTGTGGCAGGGAGGCATTATCCTGCTGAAAGAGGTCACTGCCATTAGAGAATATTGATTCCATGAAAGAATGTACTTGATCTGCAAAAATGTTGATGGTGATAAGTGTTAAAGTAACACCCACATGAATGTCAGGACCCAATATTTCCCATCAGATCATTGCCCACAACATCACACTTCCTACACATCAACTTCAACTGTCTGTCCACTTGCTGCCTAACATATCCCACCCTGTGACAGGTGCCACTGTCATGAGATAATCAGTGTAATTCACTTTACTTGTCGGTAGTTTTGATTGTTGTGGCTGATCGGTGTGTGTGTGTCAGTGTGTGGCTTTGTTTGCGTTACTAGGGCTTTCCTTTAGTCTCGCCTTTCTTTCATTCACCCTACTTTTACTTTATGGCTGAAAATCTCCATGACGACCCCATCCTTTCCGTCTCTCTCTCTCACTCCCTCTCTGTCTCTTTCTCTCTCTCACGCCCCCCCCCCACGCTCCCTCTCTTTCTCACTCTGTCTGTCTGTCTGTCTCTCTCTCTCTC